>JAODAL010050394.1:0-27438 GCA_025379985.1 Phyllomedusa bahiana
ATTTTTTATTTTTTTTTTAAATGTCAGTGTTTGGGATAAGAATACATGAATACATTGATTTTTTAGCTTCAGGGGTGCAATATACAAAAGCAGCAACAGTGCCTTCAGAAAGTACAACAGCTATATTGCAAATAGGAAAACCTTTGGATATCATCTGAAACTGTAAATCAGACTATGAATGGTAAATCAAGCAGAACAGGAGAACAGTTTTCTTTGATGCAGAAATTACTGCACCACTCATAGGAAGACTTTCCGGCAGGAATACTCTCAGAGGTGTTTCTCAAAGGCCGTAAGATGACTGAAGCTTTTTCCTGTGAACATCACTTGTCTTCTATCAAAGTAGAAAAACAAACAAACAGAAAAATGTCTAAAGGACAAGAGAGTGAGAACTGCAGAGAGATATCATGGTGTATGCTCTTCAAACTCCTAGACATTTGATGTAGATATATTGCACTCAGAGAACTTATGTGTTTATGTTGTTTTTGACACATTCTATATTACAACAATAGTTCCTCAGATAGATTTGAAAAAAGAATGAAACAATAACAATGAAACTCGTTCACTAACTTCTTATGATTTCAAATATATCACATTCACATTTTTATAGATGTGTCTGAAAACGTTATGTAGCACCCCAGCAACAAGAAAACAATTTATTATACTTTACATGAATGGTTATGTTTCCCACTTTACCAGTAATTGATAGTTGTGATTTGTACAACCATGTACACCAATAGTCATAAATTATTGGTGAGACAGGTCGGAGAAAACTACAAGTGCTATGGGAACTCCAGGCTCGTTAAACCAGCTGAGTCACAACTGAATTCTTATTTCTAAACTTTAAAGGGGTTTTGCCACAAAGTAAAACTGACATGGGAAGTTTGTAAATTAAATAAACATTTTCACCATTCATTATTATTAAAAATTCTTGACTGTTTTTGTTTTAGCTGCCCCTTTTAGTGGATCCATTGTTTAAGTTGTTTTCCAAAGGGGATACGACCGGGCTGAGAGTTTCTCAGTCTGGTCGCACATGCTCAGACATCACGTCTCCTCTCAGGCAGCTACTGATTTGTTCAAACCCCAGGTGTTGTACTCTACTCCCTTTCCTTGCACCTTAGAAAATTAGTTAAAACCAGTGCAAAATAAAAAAAAAATAATTTTCAATAAGGTATGTGCATTGATAAATAAAACATAAAACAAGGTTTGGTTCTGCAGGGATTTGAACTAGGACCCTTGTGTTTGTGAGGAAAAAAACTTTACTTCTCAGCTACTCACAATGCTATACATAAACAGACCTTTCTTTGACTACAGGGAGGAAAGGCCTGGTGATTTCATCCTGCTGGGTCACATGATATGCAATTCAAACAAATCACACACGCCCCCTTCTAAGCACACAGAGCTGAAGAGCTGGATACAGGAGGTATGAAATGAGATTGTGGCAAACACCTTTAAGATGATTCAAAAAAGATGATTCAGAATGATAGCTTTAGTAACTGAGAGAACATAACACAAATTTATGAACATAAAAAACACACTAGTCAAGTTTTATCTATACTCTACAAAGTTTCACAGTGATTTCCATTGGTGACATAGCAGATGCCTAGACGGTAGTCCTGTTCTGTCCAGACTGTTCTGTCCATCACTGTTTCAGTGATACATTGTCTAAGGTCACCCAGATTCTGTGACTGGGGTGGAAGATCCTTGAAGTAGCTCCAGAGAAAGAAGTCACGAAATGTTAGATCTGGTGATCGTTGAGACTAGCGTAACATAAATGAATCGTTTTTTCTGACTTTGCCCATCCAAAGTTTTTGTAGTTTAATTCAGGAATCAGTGATCAGCTAATTAGAAATATGGAGGTGCACCATCCTGGTGGTAGTTTAGGTGTCACACCAGAGGAGGTGCAGTGGGCCCTGACTGCCACCCAGCCCACTGTCCCTGCCTACTTGGCTTGCTGCCCTAGGCAGCAGACCCCAACTGGACGACAGCCCCTACGCTGCTAAGTGCAGGGCCGTCAGGGAAACACAATGTCCAACAGTCCGGGTAAGTCACAGTACAGGAACGTATATGCCAAGAAACGTAAGCCAAAAGAATAGTCAAAAACAAGCCGAGGTCCAAACAAGGTCAGAAGCGCAGTACAAAGTCGGAGGCAAAGGCGAGGTCAGGAAGCGAGCCGAGGTCAGAAATCAGGAGAGCAAAAACAAACAGGAAACAGGAAATAACAAGGGGAAACCTTTCTCAGGCAAAGACTGAGATAAATGAGGGAGTTTAAATAAGGAACCCAGAGCCCGCCCCAGCAGACGATTGGTGCGGCCTCCGGGCCCTCCTATTGGCCAGTGCAACACACCCTCTGACTTGATTAGGAGCTGAGCTGTCACTGCTAAGCTCATCAGCCCGGCTTCTCTCTGGGTGTGTCGACTGACTAGAGGGATTAACCCCTACCGTGCCTTGCTGCTTCATGGCGGAAACGTGCGACATGACACTAGGTTTGTCAGATCTTCCTATATCTTCCTATATCTCTTTCCTGGTTGGAGTTGTTAATGAAAATACTCTGAAAAAAATGAAAGAACTGTAGACTTTGTGTCTATGCATTGTATGGAGCCTGTTTACTTTGGGTGAGTCTCTCACGTACTTGATAAAGGGCACATGATTTTTTTTATGAGCCCTGTTGCTGCTATAACCCATTACTTAGTCCTCATTGTGTAGTTTCCAAATTGATAGAAGAATGGACATTTGTGCAGTGTCGGATTGGGGTGACTAGGGCCTACAGGTGGAGTTGAATCTAGGGGCCCACCAGTTGAGCTGTTTGTTGGCCCATTGATGGAGTTTATTTTAGGGGCCCACCCTATAGCTACTGTAAATTACTGAACATGCCTGCTATATGCTTTCTCTTGCTTTTTGCCTCTATTTCTCTGCTTTTCTGCCTCTTCCAAGGTTGTATATGCAGTTAAAAAAACAATTGCAGGTCTACATGCTCAGGGGCCCACCAGGGGTTTCCCCTATCCCCCTGTGGGCCAGTCCAAGCCTGCATATGTGCACATGTCAGGAAAGAATGACGTCTAGAATCAAGTTGATTCAGAAAAAAAATTCTTTATTTTGGTTGACAGATACAAGTTTTTATACAGTTGGTTCACAGATATGTCAATATTGACATCATCATCATTACTTCACATTGTGATTACAATTTATAATACTATTCATTAGTTTAATCATAATATATTACAATCGGTTACTTCTTTATAAACATATTTTTTAATATGCAGGCAGTGACCTTTACATTATTTTTTTGCCTTCTCTAATAATTAATTTGCCGCATATCACCTGATATTCAAATAGTCATCCTTAAGGTATTTTATTAAAACAAGAAAAAAGCTTTATATATCATATATACTCGAGTATAAGCTAACCTTTTCAGCACATTTTTTATGCTGAAAAAGCCTCCCTCGGCTCATACTCGAGTTACATGTACAACTCACCTCAGCCGAAAGTCCTGGAGTGTGCTTCCAGGATCTGTGATGATGTCACACGTGTGGTGAGAGGGGGGAGAGATGCTGCACAGTGTATGCAGAATTCTGTTATAATAGCAGAGCTTAATGTGTGTAATGTGCATGTAGCTGGGCTGTGTGTGTAATGTGCATGTAGCTGAGCTTTGTGTAATGTGCATGTAGCTGAGCTTTGTGTAATGTGCATGTAGCTGAGCCTTATGTGTGTAATGTGCATGTAGCTGAGCTGTGTGTGTAATGTGCATGTAGCTCGGCGATGTGTGTAATGTGCATGTAGCTGAGCTATGTGTAATGTGCATGTAGCTGAGCTGTGTGTCATGTGCGTGTAGCAGAGCCTTATGTGTGTAATGTGCATGTAGCTGAGCTGTGCGTAATGTGCATGTAGCTGAGCTGTGTGCAATGACATGTAGCAGAGCCTTTTGTGTGTAATGTGAATGTAGCTGAACTGTGTGTAATGTGTATGTAGCTGGGCTGTGTGTGTAATGTGCATGTAGCTGAGCTGTGTGTCATGTGCATGTAGCTGAGCTGTGTGTGTACTGTGCATGTATCTGAGCTGTGTGTCATGTGCATGTAGCTGAGCTGTGTGTCGTTTGTGTTTAGCAGAGCCTTATGTGTGTAATATGCATGTAGCTGAGCTGTGTGTGTAATGTGCATGTAGCTGAGCTGTGTGTAATGTGCATGTAGCTGAGCGGTGTGTAATGTGCATGTAGCTGAGCTGTGCGTAATATCCGTGTAGCAGAGCCTTATGTGTGTAATGTGCATGTAGCTGAGCTGTGTGAGTAATGTGCATGTATCTGAACTGTGTGTAATGAGCGTGTAGCAGAGCCTTTTGTGTGTAATGTGAATGTAGCATAACTGTGTGTAATGTGAATGTAGCTGAACTGTGTGTTATGTGTATGTAGCTGAGCTATGTGTAATGTGGCTAATTACTGGGGACAATCATTCCATACATTGTGGCACCAAGTCCTCTAGTTGCTGCTCTTTGTTATGACTGTCTGTCCTGGTTAATTAAAGGGCATTACTTGCTGCATTTCTCACCCTAGGCTTATACTCGAATCAATACATTTTCCCAGTTTTTTTTGTGGTAAAATTAGATGCATCGGCTTATATTCAGGTCGGCTTGTGCTCGAGTATATACGGTAGCCATTGCTTTAATTCATATACAGGTTGTTTATTGTTGGGAGTGTCCAAAGAATCTGTGGTTTTTTTTTTATGATCCTAGAAGATTACGTAAATAAATGATACAGCAATCATCCCACATCCCAGTCACCATATATATAAACAATAAGATAAGAAATTGGAGGGACAGAAGACAACTAATAAGGGAATAGGTGAATAGGTGGGCTAAAATACCTTCAGACAAGTAACAATAATTAATAAATTCCTCTCTTGGAAATTATGAACAATTTGATTTGGTACTGAAGAACTAAGAAATGTCTCTTATCTCTATAACTATGTCAAGGCAAAACACTCTAGAAAGATCAAGACGGGCTAAATTCCTAAATGCTAAAAAATTAAGCACATTTAAAACTCAGTGAATAATGGAAAAGTCACTTAACCCTATATTTTCTCTGACTGTCCCAAATTCTAACGTTGTGATTGACATTCCCACTGAGGTGAAAGGTGACATCATTGCTGAACACCAACCTGTCAGCTCACTCATCCACTTTTTATCAGCCCTGCAAGTCAATTTTAAAGTCACAAAGATTCAATCTGTTTCCTGGTTTCAGCTCCTGAAGAAAATGTAATCTGTATGGCTTACAATGCAGATGTCTTCATAAGATACGCCATAAAGGGATTTGTGGAACTTGTAGTTCCATTTTAGTCAGCATGGTCAAATTTTTAGTAAAACACCTGTTTATGGCTCAAATCCTCTTTACTTTCTCTTCCAAAATCTTTGGATAGCCCAGAATTTTGTCATGACATAAGTGGGTAGAAAGCAAAAAAATGCTTTTTTATGCAAAGAACTTTTTCCAAATTTATTTGGAAAGTTTCTCTGTGCAGTCACAACCGACCAGATTCTGAAAATTCTAACACATGAAAAGCATTTTCTTGCTCCGAAGTTGCCATGTTATGTCACCCTATGAAGCACATTTTACATTATATATTTGGCTCTTGAAAATGAAAGCTCTGCTGGTTTGGTTGCTTTGGCCAATAGGTTGCTGTGGGCAATAAGCGAGTTTTCAGTTAACTGCCATTTACCACTGATGTTACTTTAACTTTAGGCCTTTACTACAGTCACGGACCTTTTTCAAATGACCCTGTTTTATTTGGTAAAATTGTTATCAGACTTCTCATTAAATATGTTATTTTTAAATGTGTACACCAATATTGTCCACTGTTTTTGTATTGTCCACTAGGTTAACGGAGCTGGTAGATAATACAATGTCAAATTGTCTAGACTTCCCAGTAGTTGGGTATGCACCTCCATGCATACATACTAAATTGTCAAGCAATAGGCATTTGACCTTGTTCATTCATTGCCTGAAACTTAAAGGGTTTCTCTATTTAATCCAACCATTTCTCTAACAACTGCTAAAAAGCATCTTAATGCATTAGGTCCAGGTCCTGGAACTGATAACAGCTGAAGATTTGACCAACCATATGGTGTTATATGTTGATCATTGAAAGAATTGACCAGCCATGCATAGGATGGGTCCAATGTCCTAATTTTGAAGCTCTCCACTGCTTAACTCTCTTCCTACACTCAAACATATTCACCATATTCACTGCTTCTGTCTACATTTTAGCTATTTATGTTTAAACCTACCACTTATTCAGAAGACGGAGTGCATCGGAGCAGTGGGGAAAGGAGAGTACTTTTTTTTTAAAACTCTGCCTATACCTGCCTATGGGGGACATATACCTGCCTCTACCTGCCTATACCTGCCTATGGGGGACATATACCTGCCTATGAGGAACATATACCTGCCTATGGGGGGCATTAAACTGCCTATACCTGCCTATACCTACCTATGTGGCCATATACCTGCCAATACTTGCCTATCAGGTACACATACCTGCCAATGGGGAACATTAAACTGCCTATACCTGCCTATGGGGTACACATACCTGCCTATATTTGACTACGGGGGACTTTAAACTTTCTATACTTGCCTATACCTGCTTATGGGGGACATTAAACTGCCTATACCTGCCTATGGGGGACATTAAACTGCCTATGGAGGGGCATTAAACTGCCAATACCTGCCTATGGGGGACATATACCTGCCTATGGAGGACATTAAACTGCCTATACCTGCCTATGTCTGCTTATGGGGGACATATACCTGCCTATATCTGCCTATGCGGGACATTCAACTGCCTATACCTGCCTATGGGGGACATATACCTGCCTATGGGGAACATTAAACTGCCTATGGGAGACATTAAACTGCCTACACATGCCTATGTAATTTTGTGGTATCCATTTTTATTTTTTAAATTTACCAGTAGCTGCTGCATTTTCCAGCCTAGTCTTATACTCAAGTCAATAAGTTTACTCAGTTTTTTTGTGGCAAAATTAGGTGCCTCGGCTTATATTTGGATCGGTTTATACTTGAATATATACGGTATATACAGTATTTTATAAAAACTTACATAAAGTACTATGAATAGGGCTAACATTTGTGCTTACATTTACATTTATACTTATATTTTATATTTATTATAATTAGTTGATATTGACCTTACAGAAGGATTGCACTGTAGAATATCAGTCTTTATATATGATACTACACTGTGAAAAGTAATTAACACAATGGAGAATAATGTATTATCACTGTACAAAGGATTCTGGATAAGTTGAAGGTTTCAGCAGAGAGGTGACAAAGAAGGTTTAACATGGATAATTGCAAGGCTATGCACATGGGAAGGAAATTCTAATCCACAATTACTTGTCAAATTAAAAAAAATCTGGGTAAAAACAACATGGAAAAATACTTAGAAATCTTAGTGGACATTGAACTTAATTGTGGCAGCCAGTGACAGCCAGCTGCTGCCAAGACATATAACATCATGGGATGCATTAAAATGGGCATAGATGCACACAATGAGAACATTATTCTTCCATTATACAAATCCCTGGTCAGACCAGACATGGAATATTGTGTACAGCTTTGGACACCAGTGCAATAGAAAGACATTGTAGAGCTTGAACAGGTTGAAAGGCGGGCAACAAAAATAATAAAAGGACTGGGTGGACTACAATACCCAGAAAGATTAACAAGATTAGGGTTATTTAGTTTAGAGAAAATACAGCTTTGGGGGGACATAATAAATATGTATAAATTTATGAAAGGTCAATATAGAAATCTCTCTCAAGATGTAGTTATACACAGAACTGTGTTGAGAACAAGAGGGTATCACACATAAACACAGAAAGAGAGTCTTTACTGTAAGGGGCGTTTACATGGCAGTGGACAAAATACCGGCCGGTTTGCCGGCCGGTATTTGTCCGGTTTTTGCGGCCGTCCCCACGGCCGCGGGGGGGGGCGGCTTTTCTCCGCGATGAGCGGAGAACAGCCCTCCCCCTCCCATTGAGATGCCCATGTTCTGTCCGGAACCCGGATGGAAGATTGTGCATGTTCAGTGTTTTGTCGCCGGTCCGCCGGCGACAAAACCGCCGGGCGGAAAACCCGTGCAGTGGGGACTGCTGCACGGGTTTTCCATAGAGCACAATTGTGCTCATTTTCGGACGGTTTTTCCGGCGGTCTGAAAAACCGCAAACCGGCTGAAAAACCGGCCGAAAACCCGTGCCGTAGGGACATGCCCTAAGAGCAGTGAGACTGTGGAACTCTCTGCCAGAGGAACTTGTCATGATGAATTCACTAACAGAGTTCAAAAATGGTCTGGATGAATTTCTACAGTCCAATAATATAACAAGTTATAGTGACTAGGATTCTGAAGAAGGGTTGTTGATCCAGGGATTTATTGTGATTGTCAGATTGGACTAATGAAGGAATTTGTTTCCCTAAAATGAAGACAACTTTTTGTGGGTTAATAAAATTAACGTATTTTTTAAAAAGAAGGTTCTCTGCCTCATTAAAAAGTCATTTAAATATCACCTGGGCCCCATGTAAAATGAAGGAAAGTTATACAAACCTTCCTCTGATGAGCGGTTCCAGTAGCTCGTCTCTCCAGTCCTCTATTAATATGCTGTCATTTTCGAATGGAAACATCACTGCTGCTGCTGCTAACTGGCTGGTTACGTGCCTTAACTTACATCACTCTTAGGAGCTGTTCACTTCTGTTCAGAAGAAAATGTAGGAGATTACATGCAAGCTGATGTTTACTGTTGCTGTGCGCTCCTTTAAAAAAAAAAACAAAAAAAAAACTTGTTAATAACTAAGAGTTGTGAAATATTTGTTAACATATGTAAACCAGCTGAGTGATATCACAATGGCTGTAATTCAATAATTGCATGTTCTGTTACACGTCTGTTTCCACGTCTATCCAGGCTAATATAAATCACAATTACATATTTTGCATATGTCACACACATATTTTGTATATGTCACATGCTAATGCTTTTTAAAATCTAGTTAGCCTGTTTCTCCAGGAAGCTGATGTTAGAGGATAGTTGGTATGACTCAATGCAAGAAGTAATTTGCACCACCAATTTTATTTTTCTTTACTAAAACTCATTCAAACATATATAAAAGTTGTAAAAAGGAAAAAAGTTACATGGAGAATATAAATAAAGCTAATACATAATAGATGTCAGTCAAATTTTTACTATGTACAAGAAGTCAAATTCCAAAAGGTAGTCAAAAAAGTTGACATCTTGTCAATGTATTGTTCCATGTGGGCTTAATATAAATTTTACATGTATTTTGCCACAAAAGAATGTAGCATATATTGATAAAATACATATATTTGCCAGTGCTTCATGGCTGCAGCTTTCTGAGATTTAAGCCCAAGTTAAATCCATTTGGGAATATATGCTAACTGCCATTAAAATCACAGTTTATTGGGAGTTGGCTCTAGGCCAGGATTTTTTTCTTTACTTTCTGCTGTATTTCTTATAAGGCTATGTTCACACGGCTTAACTGGGGGGCGTAATTTCGCCCCGCAATTACGCCGTGTGGACGGGGCGGGGCGGGAGCGGGGGAGTAAGCAGGGGGCCGGCACTTCGCCGGCCCATTGACTATCACTGCTAGCGGCGCGTATACGCCGCTAGAAAGTGACATGTCAATTATCTCCCCGCCCGGCGGCTTCGCCGGGCGGGGAGAGGAGACGTAATCCATAGTTCTCTATGAGAACTGTGAATTACGTAATGAATGGGCCGTTTTCGGCCCGTAATGGGCGCACTTCGGCGCGTAATTACGGACCGAAATACGGCACATTGTAAGCCGTGTGAACATGGCCTAAGTCTTCTTGTGTAAAATGTGTAAAAAGTCATTACTAAAGAATAAAAGTGGCCTCATAAAACAGGTTATACTATTAATAAAATTACTAATCTCATAAATAAATGTTGCTAATGTTCACTGATTACACGTATCATTTGACCATTGGTTAGTTGCTAGCATTATTCTTGGTCCTAAATCATTACATTAAGGCCATGTTCACACGGCTTATTTCGGCGCAGATTGGAGCCATACTGCGCGCCGGATTTGCGCTTCAGTACGGCTCCAATCCGTCGCAGTCATTACGGTAATCCACAGTTCTCATAGAGAACAGTGGACTCCGTCGCTCCTACCCGCTCAGCGAATCCGCCGGGCGGGGAGAAAGTGACATGCATATTATCCAGGCACAATACGCGGCGTGGATAATGCAAGTCTATAGGGCCGGCGGGCCGCGCCCCCACCCCGCCCCTTATTCAAGCCGTAATTCGGGCTGGATCCCGCCCGCAATACGGCTTGAATAAGCAGTGTGAACACGGCCTAACTGTAAACACTAGAAATCTAGAGTCATACAGAAAAGTTGATTTGATTTTTTTCTGCTTATTTTCCGCTGACTTGTTAGTCGATTATTTTATATAAACTCTTTGAGCTAATAGTACAATTAAAAACGCATACACAATAAAATCATCCATAAATATTCAAAACAAATACTTGGTTGGCCAGAATGCATTTATAGTTTAGGAAAACAGCAGGATACAGTATCAGCAGATTAAAGACCCAGCAACCCATATAATAATATTACTTTAATTAACTATGTTTTAGATATTTAAGTGCTTAAAGTACACTTTTTATTTTATTTTATTTCACTTCAGTTAATTTTAAAAAGTATTAAGAGATTGCCCATTGAACCAAAACAAAACAAAAAAAAAAAATCTTAAATGGCTCACCTGCATCTTCATTCACCTCTGTGTGATGTTTTCTCTGATAATTTGTACATTTCCTGTGCTATGCATAACCTTCCATTTCTGCCGCTGGGTCAGAAATATTTCCTGTTTGAGAGATGATTCCCTTAGTCCTGTAACACTACAAGCCCTGCTATCCTTTACTGTGCGTAGTAATAGATAATGGATAAACACTCTGCCTCTACACTGAACATGTAATAAAATAGGTGAAAAAAAACATAAAAATGACTTTATGCTGAGATCCACTCATAAAACTCTCAAAGCTGAAGTGGAGGTTCCCAGTTAAGAACATTCATCTTATAGTGCATAGATATAGTTCTTATATACACAAATATGTATTAAATCTCACATATATACACTTTTTAAGAACATAAAGGTGATTGCATAATTATGTCATGGTTTGTTCTTTAATTTAATTATGTGCAGTACCTAAGAACAGTGAACAACTTAAAGGGGTTGTCTCAATACATTGATTCATCTTACCTCAGTCCTGTTTTCTTGGTTTCACTTTGAATTCAAAGGGCGTTTACTGGCTTCCACTAGGTTGCAGTAGAAGCCAGGTCTGTAGCTATAGCAACCAGTGCTGACAGCCTATCAGGATAGATCAAACAGATCTGTAGCTATAGTGACCTGAGGAGCTGATGCAGCACATACAAGAGGGGATATCTCAGAATAGGTAGGACACTGTTAATGGACACATATTGCAAAGTGACTTGTTTTTGCAAGATCTTTAACATAAAAAAAAATCCTTGTAGTGAGACAACCCCTTTAATGGTTCAATAGTAGTGTTGAGCCCTGCTCTTTAGTGATAGCCTTTGTATGCTATGTTAATAGACAGTTTTCATGTTATTGTTACTCTTATGTATTAGATTTAGTAGTTACAGTGGCAACAAACTTTTAGATTTGACTTTGAAAACTAATTTTAAATCCAGAGTTTACAAACCCTACAAAAGCCTGGAGCACCAAGAGTAAAAAAGAAGAAAGTTTACAAATATCAAAGCTGTATCATGTGTTTTTTTTATCCTGCATGACTGATTCACAACACCTGTGGTGTTTCTCCTTGAGCACTTTGTTCTTCAGGGGTTCATGTGTGAGACCTAAGAAAAGTCAGATAAAGATCAGATAACAGCTAGTGTTCAAACATGAAAACATAATCTTCGCAACTGCAAGACACCAACGCCAAGATTAAAAAAGGCTGGGATTTATGTCCACTTTTTGGTCCAAAATCCATCTCAACAATGAGCGAATCAGTCAATCAGCATGTCAAGGGGCAATGGTCACAAACCTGAGTGACGAGGGGGGGTCTGCAATGAGAAGCGATGAAATAATATTTCATTCATTGTTTATAAGTATAGGCTCTTTATTAAAAAGGTATTCTCCTCTTTTAAAGTAAGGGAATATTGCTAGGACATTCTACACTTTATGATTAGTGGGATTGTGTGGAACTGCTGATCTATGGCCTCTGAAACCAACAGTGATCATGACAATGAAGGGGCCATAGTGCTAATTCAGTAATTCAGCACTACAGCATGCTTTTCTTTCATGTTGGTACCACCGACTGCACGGGGGAAATACGCACATCTTTATTCAAACTAGCACAGTGCTGCAGTCAGGAAAGTTGCCGTGCAGGGAAAAAACATTTAAGGCGCCACAGTACTGCTGTCCCTTAATGCGATGTTCACAAGGTGTAATTGTAATATGCTGGGTGATTTGGGAGTCGCGCTGATCAGCACATACTCCCGAGGCGCGGGGGGGCTAGCAGTCCGCCGGCCCCATAGCCCTGCATTATTTGCAGAGCGTAATCACTGCAGGTAATTGTCATGTCACTTATCTCCCCGCGCGTACAACACGATCGTATTGTATGAGCGGGGAGAGGAGGCATAATCCATAGTACTATGAGAGCTATGGATTACCGTAATTATGGGGCGCAATTCCCAGCGTATTAAGCACAGTACACCGCGAAATATGATGCGAAATGCACTCCAAAATAAGTCGTGTCAACATACCCTAATTCACAATAATGAATATCCACAGCACTCAGAAAGGGAATAACTATATGAATCAATCTTGTTTAGCAGTAATCGACAAACAAAATCAAATGAGTCAGCATATAGTTGAAAAAAATGGTCATGGCATGTGACCAAACAAGGGGAGTCGACTAGTATTGAGCGAACCATTCAGAAAAAGGTTAGTTCAAGATGAATTTGACATTTTTTCTGAACCTGAGCCGAACCAAATTTTTATTCTGCAAGTTCGGTAAAAATTCGGGTTTGGGACATGTGGTCGGCGCCATTTTCAGTTGTTTCCTTCAGTTTTGGTGGCCAGCCAGTCAGTGCAGAGCACGGAGGGGGGTCAAAAATATCACCACTAAGGGTGTAGGGGTCTCATTGGCTGCTAAAATCCCATGACCATCTTATGTGTCACTGTATTTCCTATTGAATGCCATTTCGACCTTACTCTCTGTACTGAACACACTGCTGCCTTTGTGTGCTTGTTTGCCAGTAGGCACAAACACCATTTTCTAGTGATTTTACACAGGAAAAGCTGCTAGTTAGATTAGTCAGGGGGGACAGCTAGCTTAGAGAATCATACACATCAATAGTTGGGAGTTAGGGAGGTTTGTATAGCTTTTGTATAGTGTATAGTTTTTTTATAGCTGGCTGCATTTTTCCCATCTTTATTCAGAGTGCCCAAAAGTTCATTTCTCCTGTTTTAGGGGTCCTACTACTGCAGAAGACACCATCAGCAAATCTGCCATAGAACGAAATGCAAGTGTTGCATGTGCTCAGGACTTCATAAGCGCTACAGATCCTGGTCATCTTGATACAGGTAGGAACGGTTCAAAGTTGGTTGCATGATTGCACAGAGTATCTTCCATAGAACTTTCCATAATCATGAAAAGATATTTGTTTAGTATTGAGAACTATTTTTGGGTTCCAGCAAGTTTGTTTTGGTGAGAGTCGTTCATAAGAAACTAACAGGATATCAAGAAGAATTCATTTGTATGACATGTTGGACAGTAACTTGGGTATCTGTATGGCGCTTTTCCATAAGACACCGTTCACAGATATTCCATAGAAAGAAATCTATTTGTAATACTATTAGCTTGTAGTAAATTTTTTGGGATTCAAGAAGACTTCTGTGTCGCACTGTTGCAGCCAGGGTCTTCCATAAGACACCGTTCACAGATATTCCATATTTGTAATACTATTTGCTAGCAGCAAATTGTTGGGATTTCACAAAAGTTCTGTTTTGTAGTGTTGCTGTCAGGGTCCTTCCATAAGACCCCATTTCACAGATATTCCATAGAAAAAATTATATCTCTTCTCCTATTTGTCATTTGCAAAGTATAGGCATTTAAGAACACTTTTGATGTTCTGTCTTACTGTCACGGTTCTTCCATAAGACTCCATTTCACAGATATTCCATAGAAAAAAATCGATTTCTAATCCTAGTTGCCAGTTGGAAATTATAGGAATTTAAGAACACTTGTGATTTGCTGTCTTTGGAGTACAGTTCTTCAATAAGAGACTGTGAAAAAATCTTGACCTTTTTAATATTTATATTTTTGAACATGGAGCAAAAGAGAGGTGGTAAGTGAGCAAGGAGAGGTGTAGGACGTGGAGTTAGAGATACAAGACAAGTCACTCCTCCCAGTGTTCCAATCAACACACAAGTGAGCACATCATCAGTCGTAGGACCGTCAGGCCTGTCATCGCTTGGTCGGTTCCCTGTGCATCTAATTTCTGAAGAGTGGCGCCAATCTGTTCTTCAGTGGTTAATACACCCTGCATCCAGCGGTTTTACCTCCTCTTCCTCTCAGTCATGGCCACAAATATCGTCATAATCATTCCAAACTGAAGCAAACATGGTCCAAATGTCACCCAATAAACCGACCACACTAGATAATCCATATTCTTTGATGACACAATGCAGTTGGGGGCAGTAGGTATTTCAAAAGATCAAGAGGCCAAAGAGGATGATGTTGTCTGCTGTGACGCCCAATCGCTGATACCCCCAGAGGAGGAGAAGGAAGCTGGTCCTTCTCTTTCCACTGTACTCGCCATCTTTAAGGTACAAAAATGATGAACACATAAAGCAAAAGGCATGGAACCTGGTATATGTTCTCCAGACCCTTCCGTAAACATGGAGTTGTGCCTTTGTCAACATACATGCGCATCTACAAGAAGGGCGACATTGTGTACATTAAGGGTATGGGCACCATACAAAAGGCATGTCACATAAATGCTATCATGGCAAGACTGGCAGGATCTACAATGTTACACACCTGCTGTGGGTATAATTGTGAACAAGTCGATCAAGGGTAAAATCCTTGCCAAAAGAATCAACGTCCGTGTGGAGCACATTTGCCACTCCAAGAACAGAGATAGTTTTCTCCAGTGCATCAAGGAGAACAAGAGGAAGAAAAAGGAAGCAAGGAGAAAGGCACCTGGGAGGAACTGAAGCATCAGCCACCGTTTTCAAGAGAAGCTCACTTCGGCCACACTCATGAAAAGGAACCTGAGCTCCTTGAGCCCATTCCCAACAAGTTTATGGCATAGCGTCACAATATCCTTTGCAAAATATTCCATTGTTGCTTAAGCATAAGTATGTGATGGTGCTATGTAAGGCTTTTTAGAATTTTGTATGAAGGGGCAAGTGCTCTCTTATAGGCAGAAATTTCTCAAGCGCTACCCAGGTCTTGACTGTCTCCTGAGGAAGGCTATAGGTCTTAGCTCACACTTCTGGCGTTCTCACCCTGCTTCGGCCCGACTGTCAGCATTGCAACGTCATCAGATTTTATTCTGCGCGTCAAAAAGGTCATTTTTGCTGGTTTTGGGGTCAGGCTACTGTAAAAGGGGTGCCAATAGGGCAGTACTCCTGTCAGGGGCCCTAATCAAAAATGGTCCCAGTGATATGATAAAAATAGGAACTAGTAATATTTCGGGGCCCGATTTAGCTCCATGGGGCCCTGAAACGGTTAATAAATGACTGACAGCAGCCCTGGCTACCACGGCACCCCCTATAACTATGGCCCTGCCAGCTAAACCTCCATGTACCACCACATATATTACATGTTCTTGGGACCTGGTGAAAAAAGTGATAGGGGGCTCCTGCCAGTTACCATGTGTCATTTCCAATACGGGTGTCTTCTTATGTGTCAAAGGGGCCCTGTAGCAGCAGCTACTGCTGTACCTGCTATAGCTATGCTGTCTTCATCTTTTCAGTTAGGTATTGAAAGGAATTAATTATTTTAGCATGTGAATTTTTTTCTGTGACTCTTAGAGCCAAATTGTCTTCAATAAGTTGTATCACTTATCCAGTTTACTCTTATGGAAGGTAATTGTGGCTTCTTCTCACCTGTGTCAGTATAAAAAATAACCTGAACATTAATCTCCCGTTGCCTTTAATGGGGTTCAGCGTCCGGCCCGAATTTGAATTTTCTAGTGCTCGTTCATCACTAGTGTCGACAACAGGAGATTGGTCTATGCACCAATTAGACTACATAGAGAGTCAAGTATCATAGGAATTGGGTTATCCCATGTACTGTTTCTGGAAGATGACGTGTGGGCAGCTCCTCTAGTTGCCTCTTCCCCTTGAAGATGACAATAGTAGCAGGTATGACTCGATTTGTATTAAGGCAGTTAGTACCAAAACATTTTGGTCTCCGTCTTAGGCCTTTATCAAGTCCATACTGCAAAATGTATGAGATTTAATGTACAACATATGGTGCGGGATGGAGAAGTTTAAGGACATAAAATGGCTGTAATGTCAGTTATTAATAATAATAATAATAATAATCATCTTTATTTATATAGCGCCAACATATTCTGCAGCGCTTAAGAAAGGTAGATGTAGAATAAAAGGGTATGTGAAGTGTTGAGGTAACTATAAAACATAGCTACATAAGATAAAATTATAGAGGAATATACATCCATATACACACATGTGCAAAATTGTTGGTACCTTCTGATAAAGAAGGAAAAACCTACATTGGTCACTGAAATAACTTGAAAGTGACAAAAGTAAAAATACATTCAAATTCACTAAAAGAAAGAAGCAAATTAGTATGAACCTTAAATTGTTATCATACAGCTTAAAGGGGCTTTTCCCCTATGAAAGGGTTAATTGGGTTCTACCTTGTGAGGCTTTCTGCCTTCCTATGGATCAATACCGTAGGATAATAGGCTAAACTGGATGGACAAATGTCTTTCTTCAGCATTACTAGCTTGTTATTAAGTAACTATGTAAAAGATCTAAATATAGTTTTACTGAAAATCACACTTTTCAATTGGTAGCACATTGGTATTTTCCCTAACGGTGTCTGTGAGCTAACCATGGGGTCAAGGTTGGATCCAGGACAGTCTTCAGTAGTTTTAGTGAAAACATTCCTCCCCACCTATAACCTGTTCATATCTTGTACCATATCAGCAGGCCTTCTTTTTTGATTTTATCAGAACTCCTAATAAGAGTACTGTCAATACTCGCATGATGGTGACCCAGGTTGGATCATATGTGCCATTGTGCTAGGCTTTTATCCATGGTTATTGTAAAGATGCCACACATGATAACATATCTATAGCTATACCATTATGTTTTCTCTACTGCACACATGATAGCAGGTGTGTGAGCACTGTATGTATAAATTGACAACTGCGTGTTTTTATACCTATTGTCAGAAGATTTGTCACTTCACAGTCTGGCACTGTATAATTATTGTAGGTAAATACTCTACGAACATAGAAAATAATAACACCCAGTTGTCAATTTATTCATGCATTTCCTCATAGAATAACATAAATAGAACTCAAAACATGGTAATAAAAGACAATATAGAATTGTCATTTTGAGAGCAATGCAAGTATTTATTAAAAATACATGTCAAAGAGCTAGCAGGTAATCCCCCCTCTATATCTCCCTGAAATACAGGATATCACACATCACATGCCCCTCCTTTCCTGGCTAGCTCTACAGCTTCATGGTTCTTTCCCTCCATTTCCCTGGAAGGGGTGTGCATCACATGCTAGGCAGCAGATCATACAATGTTAATCAATAGCATGGCAGCAGAGCTGTGTGGTGGTAGCAGATCTATGCATTGAGGGACATGCAGGTTGCTGTATACAGGAACCATGAAAACTGTATACCTAGGTACAGAGGCGTAACTTGAGGCTCCAGGGCCCCGATGCAAAGAATGAAAAAGGGCCCCCCAGTTACCATGTGTCTGTATGATATTGGTGTCTCCTTATGTGGCAGGAGGGCTCTTGGGCCTCCTTAGGCTGCAGGGCCCGGTAGCGGCTGCTACCTCTGCACCCCCTATAGTTACGCCTCTGCCTAGGTAGTAGTGTTTCTGCTCACAACAAGCCCTAATGGTATAAAAACAACAGTGCTGCACAGATGTGGGCAAGACAAAGAACCTTGGAAACCTGTTTCATGTTTATCAACTAATTCATAAAAGGTTTGAGTGGTTCACGGATCCAGCTTCAGTTTAATTGATTTCTGTAATATTTGCCATACTGCATATGATTAGTCAATAATTTGGATTATTCATTTTCCTGCATGTTAACATTTGTGACTACACCAGATAACAAATCTTCTGGTATTCTACAGATTTGTTGTTTGTAACACTGGAGATTTGTGCTATCTAAATAGCCTTTATTAATGGTCCCAATAAGTGAACAGAGTCAAAGCAATTAAAAAAAAAATTAAAAAAATACAATGACCTGAGAAAGCTGAAAGTGAAATATATGTCTAGGTGTGAGGAGGTAATCATTTGAGTTCAGAGAATACCTCATATTGCTTAGATTATACCTTTATTCTCAAACAGAGGCCCTCTTTTGGACTAATTTTTCCTTTTAGCTTTAAAGAGGGCCTTATCTGATCTGTCTGTTTCAGTAAACCCTTGTGTTCCCTGTGAAATAACATTTCTGCAGAATCTTCTGTTATAACTCTGTGTTGTTCTGTTCCTCTGTTATTTCTTCTACAAATTTATTACTAAATCTGTCACCTGGATCTTGACAATTGAGGTTGTGTCCTTGCACAGTCTGACAGTGTCCAGTCAAGATGTCCAGTGTGTACAGGGACATGCCCGTTTAAAAACGAGAAAGGTTGACAGATTCATTACTGACTCAGATTCAGATTTACTGACTGATTCTGTAATACATTTCTAGCAGGAATAACAGAAGAACAGCACAACACAGAGTTATAAGAGAAGATGCTCCAGAATAGTTTTTTCACCGGGAAGACAAGTATGCACTAAAACAGACATGTTAGGAGATGTCACAGGTTTTCTCCTCCCCACCTTCCAAAAACCATAACGTTTTTAATTATCCACCTACATAGACAAATGGGGCTTGTATTTTGCGGGACATGATGGATTTTCTAATGGTGTCATTCATCGTACCATAGAATATACTGTACTGTGAAACCACAAAAAAATCTAAGTGTGGCAAAATGTGAAAAAAAACTTACTTGCATCATGTTTGAGGTTGTTTTGATTTTACAGTGTTCATAACGGTTTCCGTTATGTTTTGGCACTGTAAAAAAATGGCAAACATTTTCTATTTTTTAATTTTGCACTGCCGTGCCATTTTCTGCGACCAATAACTTTTATGTACTAACAGCTTCCAGCTGCCATGTTCACCAATCGAGAGCCCGCAATTTCACTGCAGGCAGCCCGATTGAATTGAGGAACGGGGAGTGGAACTGTTTCTCAATCATTTAGATGCTGTGGCATCTACAGGATTAACCGGCGGCAGCTCCATCCCTCGCTGTAAGCGTTGAGTTCCTTAACGCCACTAGGGCGTACCAATCCATCCAGGTGGGTTAAGGTGTTAAAAGGATTTTCTCATTACAGATATTAACTTTCAATATGTAGGGAATGGTAAATGAAGTATTTTTCTAAATATATTTAAATTTAAGAGAGATTTTATCTGCTCTGAGCACACAGAAGTTTCTCTGCTATCCCTTCCTGATTAGACAGAGAGCAGAGAGTGATGTCACCATGGTCAGATGGAGCAGAGACTTTATCTCCAACAAGATTAGTTTGTTTACAGGTAAGGAATTGTTTTCACTCCTTGTAGGTTGGTAGCTTTGTTTACACAGATTAAATCTTTTACACGTATATCTTTTGAATGTCTCAGCTAGTAAGAGAGGAGCTAAGTATGCTTGTTACTGCGAGACAGCCACCCAGCTGCCTGTTACATTGTGAAACAGCATGGTGAGACAACCCCTTTAATATTTTTTGATATGTCTAGTTATATTTAATATAATTTGATGTACTCTGTCACATATACTGAATCTTGATTACCATCTCTAATTAATCAACTTACTGGAATTCTATATTTATTGTCTTTTCATAAGAAAAGTACAAATTAAACAACAGTCTAAATTTAGATTTGTCTTTACATCCAGTGCTATGTTACCATGTAATTACTTGTCTTGTATACATCTTTTATAACTGGATGGTAACAAGGTGTAAACCGTAGCATTGCAGAATCATACTCATTATCATACTATAAGAAGTCACAGTTACTAAATTATCTCAGGCACATACAAGTCTGCTACTGTTACACACAGGGGTAGACTAACCATTAAGACATTTGTGTGGTGCCATTGGGCCAGTGGCTTAAAGGCAAATAGCCCAAGTCATTTTTGATTGTTTTAACCCCCTTTCCCGACTTTGGAGTAGGACGCCCTTAGCCGGAAAGGGGGCTTTGTGGGGGGGATACATCATTCATAATCTCACTACATAGCCGCAGGGTATCAGCTGCAGCTAAAACTCAGTGGTTTCAACGTGGGAGGCGCCAGTGCAATCCCATGGGGTTTGAAAACCTTAGCCCCAACGGAAAGTGGCCGCAATTTAAATAAAAGCGATCGTGGCACCCACGGCAACATTGCGGCAAAAATGTGCCAGCCCCCAAATGGGGATAAAATTTTTAAAAGAAAAAAAAATATTTTTAAAAAAAAAAATAAAAAAAAAATAAAAAAAATTCAAATCACCCCCTCCTTTTGCCATTTTACAAATAAAACAAAGAAAATAGTTAAAAAGTTACACATATTTGGTATCACCACGTCTGAAAAAGTCCAATATATTAAAATATGATATCACTTATCCTGTACACTGACTACCGTAGAAGAAAAAAATTTCAAACGTCAAAATTGCAGTCTTTTGGTAATTTCATGTCCCATAGAAATTGGAATACATTTAATCAAAAAGTTGCATGTATTCTAAACTGGTAGCAATAAAAAAAATACACTTCAGCCAGCAAAAAATGCACCCTCACTCAAGTCCAAGGTGTTAGTACAAAAAATTTATTGGTCGCAAAAAAAGGCGCGGCAGTGAAAATTTTAAAAAATAAAAAATGTTTGGGTTTTTTTTTCGGTGCCAAAAAAAAGGGGTAACCGTACATGTTGATATTCCGGATTTTTATAGCCTGTAGAATCAGATAACAATCTTTTTTTAGCGAAGAGGAAGTATAAAAGCAAAATCCCCCCAAACATGGAGCAAGTACATTTTTTTTCACATTTTGCACCACTAAAGTTACACTAAAATGTGATTTTTTTTTTTCAAATCTTACTTCTAATCTGAAATATCATGTCTTTAAGTGACAAATCGAAAGCCTGAGGCTCTTCTGCTGTGGGGGGTTTTAGACATTTTCACTTTCGTCTGTTCAGGAAATTTTTGGGAAATTTAAATTACCATTTCCCTCTTGTTAAATTGTAAAATACACATAATTACATTTTTTCTAATAAAACGCACTTGCCAGAATGTGGTAAGAAAAAGGGCTAAAGGGGGCCCATGTATGAAAACTGTCTAGGTCTAAAATTCGCTTTGTTGTCCATAGCAACCAGTCACAGCGCCCCTCTCATTTTTCCAGAGCACTATATGAAATGACAGGG
This sequence comes from Phyllomedusa bahiana, assembly GCA_025379985.1. Lineage (NCBI taxonomy): Eukaryota > Metazoa > Chordata > Amphibia > Anura > Hylidae > Phyllomedusa > Phyllomedusa bahiana. The sequence continues at coordinate 21,706 of JAODAL010050394.1, forward strand.
ACGCTTTTATTGGTTGCTATTTGCAACTAAGTGAGTTTTAGACCTAGACAGTTTTCATACACGTGGCCCTAAAAGTCAGTAAGTATGGTGCCAGATTGGAAAAATTCCCCATGTGTTAAAGACTATATTATGTTAAAAGGGAACCTCTCACAAGTCTGCGTGTAGCATGTTATAGGGCAGGAGCTGAGCAGACTGGTATATAGTTCTGTGGTGAAATATTCAGCATTTTTGTATTTTATTTCTTTAAATCTCTGTTTATTCTTGGGTAAGGAGTCTAGCAGGTGGTGTTATCAGCGATTGACAGCTTCACATCCAAAGCGATAAATCAAAGGTTTGTATGTGTTGCACATTCCTGCATTTGCTCCTCACTGGCAACTTCCAGGCTCTATAATCCTTTCATGCATAGAAAAGTGTGCATAATTAAACTGATGAGCTGCAATAGTGGTACAATCCAAAATTTGAGAGAATTATCGGCACAAAATTTTAAAACAAAAAACTTTTATTTCTTCAAATAAGTATTCTTTATTCTTTAAAAAGTCCATCTAAAAGCAGTGCAGCCCATCATGTGGTTATATTATTGTGCCGATAATTCTCTCAAGTTTTGGAGTAATTGACAGCATCCGGTGTATGAGTGTGCATATAGGGTAACATGTATGGGGCTGAGCCAATAACCTCGTGTCCTTTCTGCCCAAAAACTTTGCAGCGCTATTCTCTAGATGTATGAGCAGGCGCACTCCAAAAGTAGGTGCATTTTGCGGTGAACACAGCACTTTGTAATACGTCTAAGATGTGGGGGCATTCTGGAGGCGTGTTGCACCACAATCATATGATTCTATACATGCTGTATATGACTGGAGGATGGCAAAACTAGGCGCATTACTGCTGGAACAGGCAAACCAAGTTAAAAGTGGTCTACCTGAGCCTGAGTTGTCATAGTGGAACTAGAATGCGCCAAATCAAAGACCCGCAGTAGAACAGGTTCATACATTCTGGCGCATTCTACACTGCTTTAAAGCTATTTAAAACTGGAAAACTGGACTCTTTGCACCTAGATCATACATGTCGCCCATAGAGTTGGCTGTCAATTCCTAATCAGACTGCCTACTGGACTCCTGAAACCAGAATAAGCAGGGATAAAAAAATAAAATTCAACTTTTACAGAATATTTTTCTCACAAAGCAATACTGAACTCTGAACTCTTTCTGCTCTATAACATGCTACCGGCAGATCAGATAGCATTTTTAAGGTGACAGGTTCCCTTTAAGTTGATGATTTAACACTGGCCTGTTAAATTTGTTATTATCACTCTCACACTCTATAATACTGGAAGTTCAACATGGCACCTCATGGCAAAGAACTGTTTAAGGATCTGACAAATAGAATTGTTGTACTACATAAAGATTGCCAACATCTTGAAACTGAGCTGCAGCATGGTGGCCAAAACAATACAGTGGCTTAACAAAAAAGGTTCCCCCAAAAACGGGGCCTCGCCAGGTTGGACAAAGAAGTTGAGTGCATGTGTAGTTCAACCCAAAACCAGGATTGTTTTTCCCAAAATAGAATATGATCTGCCAGCATTTCAGATTTTGTAAAGTGTGGGGGTCACCTGAAAGGTTTTTAGATCAAAAGTCACTACACGAATTGGCTGCAATGCTTGGCTAAAATGATCACAAAAAGCCCACAAAAAATTGCAAGACAAGCGACTAAGGACATGGATTACTGGAGCCATGTCCTGAGACCAAGATAAACTTAATTGATTCTGATGGTGTCAAGCGTGTGTGGCAGCAACGAGGTAAGGAGTACAAAGACAAATGTGTCTTGCCTACTGTACAGTCAAGCATGGGTTGGGGAGGTAGGGTTTGGGGCTGCATGAGTGCTGCAGGCTGTGGGGAACAGTTTATTGAGGGAATCATCAATGTCAACATGTACTGCGACATAATGAAACAGAGCATGATCTCCTCTGTTTGAAAACTGGGCCACAGTGAAATTTTCCAATATGATAACAACCCCCAAGACACCTCGAAGATGACCACTGCCTTGCTTTAGAAAATGAGGGTAAAAGTACTGGACTGGCCAAGCATGTCCCCAACCTAAACCCCTATTGAGGGACCCAAAGGAAGGGGAGGACACAAGTTCTCTAACACCCACCAGCTCTGTAATGTTGTCATCAGGGGCGGCTCTGGTGTTTTTGTTGGGGCACAAGCCCCAAAAAAAGACAGCCGGGCCCCCGGTCCAGAGCGCCGACGATTTTTGAACTGTGTGGGTCCTCGGGACCACACACAGTGGGGATGGCGGTAGTGCAGCAGGGCAGGGAGGGGGGCCCACTGCAGGAGGTGACGGAGCTCGGGAGGGAGGAGGGGCGCGGCGCTCAACAAAACTCGGGAAAGTGCGCAGCCCGCCCGGCGGGAGAGTCCCCCCTGCTGGGGTCTCCCCCCGGTCCATCTCCCCCCGTCCTGGAGCCCCCCATGAGTGATCCCCCTCACTGTGAACTGAAGGAAGGGGTTCATGTGTCTGTGTGTTCATGTTTTTTGAAATTTGTATGTACTGTAAATATGTGTGCTCATTGTGTGTGGTTTTAAGGGGGTTGTGGGGTATCAGGGGGTGGTGGGGTAAACAGGAGGTGTTGGGGGGTTTTTAGGGAGTTTTTTGGGGTTTACAGAGGGGTGGGTTTATACAAGGGGGTGTGGGGGATAAAAAGGGGGCGTGGGGTATCAGGGGGTGTGTGGGGTTAAGGGAATGTGGGGGGAATACGGGAGGTGTTGGGGGAGAACAGGGGGGTTGTGTGGGGGGGTAACAAGAGGTGTGGGGGGGTTACGGGGGGGTGTGGGGGTATTCGGGGGTGTGCGGGGTATTAAGGAGGTGTGTGGGGGGTATAGGGGGTTGGTGGGGTTTAAAAAAGGAGGTGTGGGGGGGGTTTACAAGGGGTGTGGGGGGGTAACGGGGGGTGTGTGGGGTATAAAAGGGGTGTGTGGGGTATACAAGGGGTGTGGAATATACAGGGGGTGTGTGGGGTTATATACAGGGGGTGGGTGGGATTATTACAAGGGGGTGGGTTAAATTTTAACAGGGGGTTTTGTGGGATTAATACAGGAGGGGGTGGGATTAAATACAGGGGGTGTGTGGGATTATATACAGGGGGTGTGTGTGGGATTAAACAGGAGGTGTGTGGGATTAAAAAGGGGGTGGGGTTTTTATAACAGGGGGGGGTGGGATTATTAAGGGGTGTGTGGGAAATATACAGGGGGGGGGTAATTTTTTAACAGGGGGGGGGGTTAAAATTACCCCATAAATCCTCCGTTGCCCCCTTAACAGCTACACTGCATGGACAAAAAAAATGCCCTTTAAAAGCGGCCGTTTTTCTCCAATGCAGGACCCCTTGGCGTTGTAACCCCTTTGTGCAAAAACCCCGCGGTCGTTTTCTCGTTTTCTTTACGCCGCCTATATTGTATGTAGAAAAAACGGCAAAAAAAGAAAAGCCCCGGGCGTATTATACAACATGTTATATAATGTGCTGAAAGATGGCAAAAAAAAGACAGCCTGGAACGTGCTGCTTTCTATTGCCGGGGTTTATGGGGCTCAGGAATGATCTTTTTTCGGCCTTTTAAAAAAACAAAAAGCGCTAAAGAAAAATGTTTTCCTGTGCAGTGTGGACAGAGCCTTACACATGTAAAGTTACAACCTATGATGAATTATATTTGAAAAATCATTTTTTTTTTCCCTTCATTTTTTCAGGGTTTAGTATTTTTTTAGCTGTTTTGCCCCCAGATAAGGCTATGTTCATAAGCTAAATCGCGGGGCACATTTCAGCGTGTATTTGCGCATCAATACACCCGACAGTGCGCCACAATTACCTTAAAATTTCCAGCTCTCATAGGGAACTATGAATTATGTCTGTCTCCCCCCCAGCGTATAAAACAATTTTGACTTGGGGAGAGAATGACAGGTCACTTTCTTTGGGGGTGCTGATAGTGGAGGTGAAGGACTGCCCCCCACAGGCTTGGGAAATATGGTGAACAGCGCTACTCCCCAAAAAAACAGCGCACTGCCCTAAGGGTATGTTCACAAAGCCGCTGGTGGACGGCCTGTGCAACCGCTTTTTTGCTTTTGGAAATAGGGGTTGCACAGGTGTAGTTTTCAAAACCCCTTTCCCCGGCCCGTCCCATCCGCAAAAAATTTACCCCCTGAAAGAAGCAGGTATCCTATTTTTACGGGGGTTCGTGTGCTGGGGAAAAAAAACAGCTAATCACAGCCCTCACCCCTATAAATGTTACCGTTTTGTGGGGCGCACTTTAGGCCCCATTACAGCCCCCCAGTTATGCCCCATAAATAAACCTTTTTTTGTTTCCACCCCGTAATTTTTGGTCCGTTCTTCGCGCGTTAAATTTCCCCTTTCAATTTCAACCCGACGACGGGACAAAAAATTTTTGGCAATTCAAAGTGTCATAAAGCTAGGATTCCCTGTTTTTGGGGAGAATAAATAACGGGGAGAGCCCTTTAAAGGGGACCCCCCCCCCGCCCCCCCCCCCCCCCCCCACCCCCCCGTTTTTTTTTTTGTAAAAAAACCCTTTTGTATTAATTTTGAAAAATTTCCTTGTGGGGAACCCCGCCCTCCCCAGCAAAACGTAACCCAAGTGCCTGGGCCCCGGGTTTTTTGGGACCCCCAGCAAAGCCCCCCCCCCGGAGTTAAAGGAAGAGTAGAAGGGGGTTCCATTTTGGGCCCAAACTGTGAAGGTTTTAAAAAGGGGAACCCCCATGCCAAGAGAAATTTTAAGGGCCTTTTAAAATAATGGTGGCCACACAAAAAGTTTAATTATGGCCTCAATTTGTTCCCTTTTTAAAAACTTAGGGGGGTTCCCTTTGTTTTGGTTTTCTAGCATTTTTGAAAAGATGGTGTGTGTTTTCTTGAAAGGGCCCCACCAAAAATTTAAAATCCCCTTTAAAACGGTATATTACTACTTTACATTTTATAAAAAAATATATACTGGGAGCAGCCCAAGAAAATCAGAAAGGGGGGAACCAAAAGCCCAAAGGATCAAGGTCTATGCAAAGGACACAACAACGAAATGAAGCCCGGAGAAAAGGGCCCGGAAGTTCCAAATTTTGGGCCAGGGGGGTCACAGGGTTGGGTCCTACTTGCGCAGATCTGCTAACTTTGGAAAGTGATTTGAGACCAAGATTTCATACACCCTTTTTTTCCAGAAATTTTAAAGTGGTTTGGGGTTTTTTAAAAGCAGCTGCAAGAAAACCCTTTTTTTCCAATTTTTTGTAGTTTTAAGCCCCCGTGCATTTGCATTTTTTAACATACATATGGTTTAATTAGAAATGTGAAAGTTGATGAGTGGGGGAAACTTAAAATCTTTTTCTAAAAAATGAACATATTGGGGGCATTTTCCAATTTTTGGTAAGCAATTATGAACAGGCCCCAAATCACTGAGCAGGCTGCTTTTTTTGGGAGCGATACCCACAAACTTAAAAGCAGGGATTGGAGGACCCCTGAAACCTGCTGTTCAATTCTTTAGATGCCACAGAATCTGGGCCACAAATGGGTTTTAAAAGAAAAAGATTTCAAGTGTTGAAATGGTAAACCATGGCAGATGGAAGCCTAATGAAGAAATTTTTGTACCTTCCCTAATATCCACCTATTAATTTCCTTAAAAGGGAAATAAAGGAGTGCCACTTTTGGGATATGTTAAAGAAGAAGGGTGTGCAAACCCAAACATTCCCCTTAGTGGT
>JAODAL010050395.1:0-27437 GCA_025379985.1 Phyllomedusa bahiana
TGCCTTAATCTCTAAAACCTCCCCTCACGAAACCCTTTTGGCTCCTCACAGGACCTTCTCCTCTGCTCTCCTCTTATCTCCTCCTCAGATAACCATCTCCAAGACTTCTCTCGTGCTTCCCCCACACTTTGGAACTCACTGCCTCAACACCTCCTACTCTCCCCTCTATCACTAGCTTCAAACGCATAGTTGCCAACTTTTGAAAGTGGAAAAGCAGGAGATTGAAGAGGGCGGCGCGCGTAGCGCGTTGCGGCAAAATATTTGCATGGGCACACCATCTTGTTGGTGTGCCACGCCCCTTCAAAAGCCACACCCACCCCTCCCTAACTGCAAAAACGGTTTTGGAAGAAAGCCAGGTAGATGCCCTTATAGCCAGGTAGTAGCCCCCCATAACCAGTAGTGCCCCTTACAGGCAGGTAGATGCCCCCTTTGTAGCCAAGTAGATGCCCCTTTGGTAGCCAGTAGATGCCCTCTGTAGCCAGGTAGATGTCCCCCTCTGTAGCCAGGTAGATGTCCCCCTTTGTAGCCAGGTATTGCCCCCTTTGTTGCCAGGTAGTGCCCCCTTTGTTGCCAGGTAGTTGCCCCCTTTGTTAGCCAGGTAGTGCCCTCTTTGTTTAGCCAGGGTATCCCCCCTTTGTTGCCCCCAGGTAAAGCCCCTATTTGTTAGCCAGGTAGTGCCCCTTTGTTAGCCAGGTAGTCCCCCCCAATTTGTTAGCCAGGTAGTGCCCCTTTTTTAGCCAGGAAGTGCCCTCTTTGTTAGCCAGGTAGAGCCCCCCTTATAGCTAAAAAAAAATAAAATAATAAATTCCACTTACCCTCACCAGCTCCCTGCAGCACGCCTAAGCAGCCGACTGAGTATCTCAGTGTCGCAGGGATGTGAGTGCAGCCGCGCGTCACACCCCTGCGACGCGGGACCTGAAATGACAGCGCGCACCACCGGCCGGCGCTGTACATACAGGGAGGAGGGAGGAGGAGCGATCCCTCCTGGCTCCTCCCTGCACAGTGAGACACGGCGGGGAGCGGGCGCTGCGGCCGCTTCACCGCCTGTAGCAGCGGCCGGGGGCGCAAGAGTAGCGCACCAGGCTACTCTGTCGCCGCGGCCATTTAAAGAGCCACCGCTGCCTGCTGGCGGCGGGAGTTTCGCCAACTCTGCCGGTAGGGCGGGGGGGAGGCCCCAAATAGCGGGACCCCCCCACCAAAAGCAGGAGAGTTGGCATGTATGTTCAAACGTAGCCTGAAAATCCATCTCTTCAGGATTGTGTGTAACTAACAATAACCGTGTTGCACTGCTCCACCCCACAAACATGTCTGCCCCTCACCTTGTGTCTCTTCACCCCTCCCCTGTAGATTGTAAGCCCTCACGGGCAGGGCCCTCTCTCCCTCTGTACCAGTTGTTAGTTACTTATTGTCACTTTGTAATTGTTTGACCAATGTTATTTATGTACCCGCCTGAAATGTACAGCGCCCTGGAACCAAGGGCGCTCCAAAATAAATGATAATAATAATAATATTCTGGATATTAAGTGCTGGTCATAATAATGGGACTCAGCTGTGTTTGTAGACAGATGCATGTACATCACTCATATGTTTTCTATTGTACCAGAATGTCTAGACGCTGTGTGAGCCGACATGTAAAAATGTATGACTTGCTGATCAGCAACCTCTGGCAGTGCAACAGAAAATGATATGCTCCTCTGAATTTCCAGAACAGACCATCGTCATCACTCCGGACCCTAGGACTCCTGCCGCAGTGGCTCTGCCTCTACTATTTTTCCCTGACTTCCTGACACCCCAGTATCACAGGGAATCCTTTTTGGGGACAATGGGGGACATGTATGAAAACTGTCTTGGTCTAAGACTTTATTTTTTGCCCAAAGAAACAAATCAGAGCTCATAGCAACCAATCAGAGCCCATAGAAACCGATCAGTGCTCATAGCAACCAGAGCCCATAGCAACCAATAAGAGCTCATAGCAACCAATCAGAGCCTATAGCAACCGATCAGTGCTCACAGCAACCATTCAGAGCACCCCCTTATGTTTTTTCAGAGCACTATATGAAATGAAAGGGGAACTCTGATTGGTTGCTATGAGCTCTGATTTGTTGCTATGAGCTCTGATTGGTCGCTACTGGGCTCTGTTTGGTCACTATGAGCTCTGATTGGTTGCCCTTGCTATGAGCTCTGATTGGTCGCTATGAGCTCTGATTGGTCGTTATGGGCTCTGATTGGTTGCTATAGGCTCTGATTGGTTGCTATGCGCTCTGATTGGTAGCTATGGGCTTTGATTGGTCACTATGAGCTCTGATTGGTTGCTATAGGCTCTGATTGGTTGCTATGCGCTCTGATTGGTAGCTATGGGCTTTGATTGGTCGCTATGAGCTCTGATTGGTTGCTATAGGCTCTGATTGCTATGAGCTCTGATTGGTTGTTATGAGCTCTGATAGAAAGTCTTAGACCAAGACAGTTTTCATACATGTGGCCCCATGTCTCTGCCGCAGGTATATAAAGGGTATCACAATGGCAGAGGAATAACAGTCACATCAGTAGAGGGTAGGAAATGGAGACACGCACCCCAGGTGTCTGCCACAGCTGTGTTAGGCTCTGTCTATGCAGCACTTGTTTTTGATCCGATTTATGGTGGATTCAGTATTTAGAATCCGACGAAAATCTGACTGTAACCAGCGCTGTGTGGACCTCATTAGAAAATCTGTGCTGTAGCCTACAAAGCAAGGATTTTCTACTGAGGATTTCTAAACCACCGAACGACCAGCGGAAGAGAGAACATTTTGTATCTTCCACCGGATTCCTGTCAGACTCCAATAGCCTCAATGTACGGGGCAGGTGAGAAATCCGACGATGCGTCAAAGTTGAAATACTGTCGTATTACTGATGGTATTTTAACAAATCTGTGTAGACAGAGCCTTTAAGGGGTTGTCACACACAAGGATTTGTGTTAAAGATCTTGCAAAAACAAGTCACTTTCCAATGTATGTCCATTACCAGTGTCCTACCTATTCCTAGATATCCCCTCTTGTATGGGCTGCATCAGCTCTTCAGGTCACTATAGCTACAGACATGTTCAATTTCTCCTGATAGGCTGCCAGCGCTGGTCGCTATAGCAACAGAACTGTTCAATCTCTTCTGATAGGCTGCTAGCACTGGTTGCTATAGCTACAGACCTGGCTTCTACTGCAGCCTATTAGAAACCAGTAAACCTGCCTCTGAATTCAAAGTGAAACCAAGAAAACAAGACTGAGGTGAGATGAATCAATGTAATGAGACAGCTCCTTTAAGGGAATCGCATATAAGAGGGGCCTAGATAAAGCCCCATGCACTCTCCATTTCCTGACATTTTCTGCATTGAGGAACAGAGCTGAGACTTAGGGTCACTTGTATGAAAACTGTCTTGGTCTAAGACTTTCTTTGTTGCCCATAGCAACCAATCACAGCCCATAGCAACCAAACAGAGCGCCCCTTACATTTTTCCAGAGCACTATATGAAATTAAAGGGGCGCCCTGATTGGTTGCTATGGGCTCTAATTGGTTGCTATGGGCAACAAAAATGTCTTAGATCAAGACAGTTTTCATACATGAGGCCCTTAAAGCTCTGAGCCCTAATGCAAAATTTCTAAAAGGGCTCTCACCTACCATGTGTTGTCTTCTTACGTGTGTGAGAGGTCTTTGGGCCCCTCAGGCACCAGTGACTGCTACTTTGGCGTCTCCTAAAGCACTCCTGCTACAGAGAGAATCTACATACCTCCCGACTGTCCCTATTTTGGAGGGACAGTCCCTATTTTTAACCCTTGTCCCTCTGTCCCTGTTAGCTCTATAAATGTCCCTCTTTTTTATTTAGGATACAGATTTGCATCAATAAATTGACTCTCTTGCTGTATAAAGTATCTGATTGCTTCCTCGCTGTATATTACATAACAACTTACTTAATATCTCATCATTGGATACAAAGCAATCCTGAAAACGTCTCCCTTTTTGTCTATCTAAAAAGTTGGCATGTATGTGTGGGGGCGTGGTTAGAGGCGTGTCTTGGTGTGATGTCATGTTTTGGGGTATGGTTAGAGGCGTGGCCTGATGTGTCCCTCTTTGCAATCTCTAAAAGTTGGGAGGTATGAATCCATCATGTACCTAGACCCGAGTGACTCATTTCTGACAGGTATATTAATGGGTTAATCTAATGTCAAACGTAAGGTGCAGAACCCATTTCATTCTCTGCCTTTAACCCTTCGTGCACCTGACATTTAAATGCTACCGTGCTTCATCCAATTATTTTCCATATTGTTCAATTGAAAATCAGTGTATGCAGCATTGAAAACTCATTAGGAGATTTATGTTTCATTAACTTGCACAGACCTGACCCTCATAGATAATACAAATGTTATTAGAGCATCGCGCTAATTGGAGTCATTTCCAATATAAGAAGCTTATGGTGCGGAAATATTTACCCGGCAACAATGGCGTTTGTGAAAGTCATTGCCGCCTATCACCACAGATATATACATTACCGCTGGCTAATCCCCTCATCAATACAGAGAATAGACTTGCCACAGATACCATGGACTAAGTGCTGCTACTTTATTTCTGTTTACAGTAACACAGTATATATAGTAAAGGTCATATATAGTATATATACACTCCCCAGCCACTTTATTAGGTACACCATGCTAGTAACGGGTTGGACCCCCTTTTGCCTTCAGAACTGCCTCAATTCTTCGTGGCATAGATTCCACAAGGTGTTGCAATGATGCTCAATTGGTACCAAGGGGCCCAAAGAGTGCCAAGAAAATATTCCCCAACACATGACACCACCACCACCAGCCTGAACCGTTGATACAAGGCAGGATGGATCCATGCTTTTATGTTGTTGACGCCAAATTCTGACCCTACCATCCGAATGTCGCAGCAGAAATCGAGACTCATCAGAATAGGCAACGTTTTTCCAATCTTCTACTGTCCAATTTCGATGAGCTTGGGCAAATTGGAGCCTCAGTTTCCTGTTCTTAGCTGAAAGGAGTGGCACCCGGTGTGGTCTTCTGCTGCTGTAGCCCATCTGCCTCAAAGTTCGCCGTACTGTGCGTTCAGAGATGCTCTTCTGCCTACCTTGGTTGTAACGGGTGGCTATTTGAAGGCTTCTTTATTCACGAGTCACAGGTACAAAACAAGGTGCAACGTTTCGGCTCAAAAAATAGCAGCAGAGCCTTTCTCAAGCATAATACACGTGCTTCAAGTATCTCATTATATACAAAACACCAATAGTCATCTAATTCACCAACAGCCAATGACAACACATCATCAATTATAGTGTGACAGTGGGTAATCAATTAAACATAGTGTGTACATCAACATATATAGAAAAATACATCGATCATAAAGAGCATAATAAATCCCCTATCACTTACTGATTAACACAGAGCGGGACCAATCAATGGTGTAACCGGCACTCGGCGTCTTTCCTAAGCCACTGCGCATGTCTGCACTCACCGCGCATGGCAACAAGACTTCAACCACGGCAATGAACTGCGCATGCGTCTAAGGGCACGCTCTAAGCCGGAAGCGGCCTCAATCTGTCAATGCGCCTGCTCAATGCCAGTCTATTGCGTATAGGCTTACAGGTACACTCGGATCAATCCACAGTATCGGCATATCGTCATAACTACTGTGGGATCCTAAAGAATACATTAAAGATCCTTATACATAGTAAAGAATAGCGCCGGTATGTAATATTATTATTTATATGTCCTAGGATACATTATAGACAACAGGGCAATATATATCTACACTCCACGATCCACAACACCGTACTGCAGAGAAACGGTGTCATAAAATATGACATCGCACCCTGCTGAGCAGTGGCACAATCATCACCTCACAACACACCAAGTGTGAGTGTGGGATAATGTGCAGGGCTTCAATGGGTGGACATTTTTGACCCTTCAGTCGAATGTAATCCAAAGTTTTGGACAATGCACAATATAGTGCTAGACATTATTTATGCATATTCATCATTTACTCCATATTCGCTACCTCAAGAAAACAGTGTACCTAGCCAAACATTTACAAAAACACTAATGCAAGTAGACGCCTGATCAGCCATAGAACACCGTCCTGATTGATCCCACTCCAGCTTCAAACCCTAAGGGGATATAAAATTAAAATTAGTGAATAGTGATTAAAAATAAAATTAAAAACATATTCTAAGCAAAAAACCATACATATACAGAAGTATTAGATCTTACATACATTGAAATCTATATTCAGGCCAATGGGATGCAAAGAGTCTAATTCAAAAATCCACTTTAATTCTTTCCTCAGTAGTAATTTCTCACGGTTTCCTCCCCGTCTTAAACTGGGAACATGATCTATCACTCTGAATCTCAATTGAGCGATAGAATGATTGCATTCAATGAAGTGACGTGCCACAGGTAGATCCATCATTTTTCTACGTATTGTACTCTTATGCTTATTAATTCTCTCTCTGACCTCCATTGTTGTCTCTCCTATATAAATCTTACTACAGGGACAAACAATCATATAGATAGCATAAGAGGTACGACAAGTGTATCTCCCCTTAATCTTAAATGTTTTACCATTAAGTGGATGATGAAATACATCCCCTTTAATCAAATTGTTGCAATTGCAGCAGTTAAGGCATGGAAAATTACCCATCTTTGGTGGCGCAAGAAAAGATTGTCGCATGCCCAAAGGAGAGGGAAGGTCAGATTTCACAAGTTTATCCCTCAAATTCCTACTCCTTCTATAGGCCATCATCGGGACAGTCGAAAATTCTACAATATCTGGGAAGCCTTTTTGTAGAATATGCCATTCTTTCCTTAAAATTTCTGCTATCCTAGGACCTAAACTATCATACGTAGTCACAAATGGGATTCTCAAATTGGTTTTCTTCTTACGGGACTTCAGAGTGTCAGATCGCCTAACCCCTTTAACCCGCTCCTTAGATCTATACAATAATGACCTAGGATAGCCTCTCTATATGAACCTATTGCACATTTCCTCCACTTTAACATCTATCATTCTGGACATTTGACGGTGGATATAGGCCAATCCTCCTAAGGACAGTCTACTGCATCGTGGCTTTCTGCGGTATTTATTGAGGGATTTCAGTGCTGACCCATTTACATTTTGTTGCTGGGTGGCTATTTGAGTCACTGTTGCCTTTCTATCAGCTCGAACCAGTCTGCCCATTCTCCTTTGACCTCTGGCATCAACAAGGCATTTCCGCCCACAGGACTGCCGCTCACTGGATGTTTTTTCTTTTCGGACCATTCTCTGTAAACCCTAGAGAATGGTTGTGCGTGAAAATCCCAGGAGATCAGCAGTTTCTGAAATACTCAGACCAGCCCTTCTGGCACCAACAAACATGCCACGTTCAAAGGCACTCAAATCACCTTTCTTACCCATACTGATGCTCGGTTTGTACTGCAGGAGAGAGTCTTCACCATTTCTACATGCCAAAATGCACTGAGTTGCCGCCATGTGATTGGCTGATTAGAAATTAAGTGTTAACAAGCAGTTGGACAGGTGTATCTAATAAAGTGGCCGGTGAGTGTAGAGTCAAAAGTCAAGAAATCCTGAGACTTTTTAAAGGTGGCGGCTTACAGGGTGGCGGGGGTAGAACTGTACATAACACATGACCATAACGATGAGATCAATCTTAGGCCATGTTCACACGGCTTATTTTGGGACGTATTTCAGTCCGTAATTCGCGCCATACTGCGTGAATTACGGGCTGAAATACGTCCCGATCATTACGGTAATCCACAGTTCTCATAGAGAACTATGGATTACGTCTCCACTCCCCGCTCGCCGTATTGTGTGTATAATGAATGTCTATGGGGCCGACGAGCTGCCCCCCCGCCCCACCCCCGCTTCACGGCAGCTGGCATAATTGCGAGCGAAGTACGCCCCCACAATTACGCCGGCAATAAGCCGCGTGAACATGGCCTTAGGGTGCGATCCCACGGCAATGACAAAATACCGGTCACATTATGCAACCGGTATTCTGTAGGTTTTTTGCATGTAGGGGGCAGCTTTTGTCCGTGGTTTGCGGATTCAAGCCATCCCTATTTACACTGAGAGTTCAGCTCGAATGGTCCAGTATTGTGAATGCAGCTCAAGACTATAATACAGACTGTAAATGAAGCTCATTAATGTAATGCAGATACACAATAACTCACCAGCAGAATAGTGAGTGCAGCTCTGGAGTGTAATACAGGATGTAACTTAGCAGGAGAGGAAGTATGTGTGTAGATAGATAGATAGATAGATAGATAGATAGATAGATAGATAGATAGATAGATAGATAGATAGATAGATAGATAGATAGAGGAGAGGAGCTGAGCTCTGGGATATATAGGGTTATATATCATCTTCAGCTTCTCTCTTCTACCATTTAACCCTCTATATCACAGAGCTCAACTCCTCTCTTCTATCATATAACCCTATATATCACAGAGCTCAACTCCTCTCTTCTATCATATAACCCTATATATCAAGAGCTCAGCTTCTCTCCTTTATCATATAACCCTATATATCACAGAGCTCAGCTTCTCTCCTATATCATATAACCTTATATATCACAGAGCTCAACTCTTCTCTTCTATCATATAACGCTATATATCACAGCTCAGCTCCTCTCCTCTATCATATAACCCTATATATCACAGAGCTCAACTCTTCTCTTCTATCATATAACCCTATATATCAGAGCTCAGCTTTCTCCTCAAATCATAAAACCCCTATTTATCACAGAGCTCAGCTTCTCTCCTCTATCATATAACCCTATATATCACAGAGCTCAGCTTCTCTCCTCTATCATATAACCCTATATATCACAGCTCAGCTCTCTCCTCTATCATATAACCCTATATATCACAAGCTCAAGCTTCTCTCCTCTATAATATAACCCTATTTTATCACAAGAGTTCAGCTCCCTCCCCCTTATCATATAACCCAAATATATCAATTAGTAAAAAGTATTAAAGCACATAGCGCCAATATAAGAGAGAGCTGCTGAAAAAATGTAAAGGGGATTACTCTGCCTATTTCCAAAACTTAAATTACCAATTATATATAGAAACAAATGAACCACGTTTAACTCTTCTATATTTCCCCCCACTAAATGTAGCAACTTTCCAGAAATAAAATAGCTCAACAATTTCGGAAGAAATCACGGTTCCTTCATCGGGCTGCATTGCAATGCAGCCCTGATGGGGGGAAAGGGCCGTGATTTCTTCCGAAACGCCATTGGTACTTTTAATGGACAAGCCTCTGTAGTCTAGGTGACGTCACCTAGACTGCCAGTTAGTTTTTAACGTGTTGGATATCTGAGCGCTGCTGGCCGAATCGCTTGGTTAATTTGAACACAAAGGTTCCATCCACTATTTCAGTAAAGTGGAATCGCTGTGGATATAATACGATCGGACGCATTTATGGAAAAGCTTTTAGGTACGTTCAAGAGTTCTTGTAATTTTTGGTCCCTTTTATGTGTATTTTTAACAAACCTTTAGTTGTGAGATACGGAATTGATTAGGGTAGAAGAGCTGATTGTGGATTAACCACTGGATCAGGTGTTCACCATTGCTTCAATCAACAGTGATTGTTGAGCTATTTTATTTTCTGGAAAGTTGCTACATTTAGTTGGGAGACATATAGAAGAGTTAGCGCTGGTATCATTTGTTTCTATATATAACCCTATATATCACAGAGCTCACCTTCTCTCCTCTATCATATAACCCTATATATCACAGAGCTCAGCTTCTCTACTCTATCATATAACCCTATATATCACAGAGCTCAGCTTCTCTCCTCTATCATATAACCATATATATCAGAGAGCTCAGCTTCTCTCATCTATCATATAACCCTATATATCACAGAGCTCAGCTCTTCTCTTCTATCATATACCCTAATTTTCACAGAGCTCAGTCCTCTCCTCTATCATATAACCCTATATATCACAGAGCTCAGCTTCTCTCCCTCTATCATATAACCCTATATAAACAAAAGAGCTCAGCTTCTCTCCTCTATCATATAACCCTATATATCACAGAGCTCACCTTCTCTCCTCTATCATATAACCCTATATATCACAGAGTTCAGCTTCTCTTCTCTATCATATAACTCTATATATCACAGAGCTCAGCTTCTCTCATCTATCATATAACCCCTATATATCACAGAGCTCAACTCTTCTCTTCTATCATATAACCCTAAAATATCAAGAGGGTCAGCTTCTCTCCTCTATCATATAACCCTATATATCACAGAGCTCAGCTTCTCTCCTCTATCATATAACACCATATACCACAGAGCTCAGCTTCTCTCCTCTATCATATAACCCTATATATCACAGAGTTCAGCTTCTCTTCTCTATCATATAACTCTATATATCACAGAGCTCAGCTTCTCTCATCTATCATATAACCCTATATATCACAGAGCTCAACTCTTCTCTTCTATCATATAACCCTATATATCACAGAGCTCAGCTTCTCTCCCTCTATCATATAACCCTATATATCACAGAGCTCAACTCTTCTCTTCTATCATATAACCCTATATATCAAGAGCTCAGCTTCTCTCCTCTATCATATAACCCTATATATCACAGAGCTCAGCTTCTCTCCCTCTATCATATAACACCATATACCACAGAGCTCAGCTTCTCTCCTCTAGCATATAACCCTATATATCACAGAGCTCAGCTACTCTCCCACAATCATAAAACACAATATAACACAGAGCTCAGCTTCTCTCCTCTAGCATATAACCCCATATAAACACGAGCTCAGCTTCTCTCCTCTATCATATAACCCTATTTTATCAAGAGCTCAGCTCCTCTCCTCTATCATAAAACCCTATTATCACAGAACTCAGCTTCTCTCCTCTATCATATAACCCTATATATCACAGAGCTCAGCTCCTCTCCTCTCATATAACCCTATATATCACAGAGCTCAGCTTCTCTCCTCTATCAATAACCCTTTTATATCACAAGCTCAGCTCCTCTCCTCTATCATATAACCCTATATATCCAGAACCAGCTTCTCTCCTCTATCATATAACCCTATACATCACAGAGCTCAGCTTCTCTCCTCTATCATATAACCCCATATATCACAGAGCTCAGCGTCTCTCCCTCTATCATATAACCCCATATATCACCCGAGCTCAGCTTCTCTCTCTATTATATAACCCTATATATCACACAGCTCAGCTCCTCTCCTCTATCATATAACCTTATATATCACAGAGCTCAGCTTCTCTCCCTCTATCATATAACCCTATATATCACAGAGCTCAGCTCCTCTCCTCTATTATATAACCCTATATATCACAGAGCTAAGCTCCTCTCCTCTATTTATATAACCCTATATATCACAGAGCTCAGCTCCTCTCCCCTATCATATAACCCTATATATCACAGAGCTCAGCTTCTCTCCCCTTCCATAAAACCCTATATATCACAGAGCTCAGCTTCTCTCCCTCTATCATATAACACCATATACCACAGAGCTCACTTCTCTCCTCTAGCATATAACCCTATTATCACAGAGCTCAGCTTCTCTCCCTCTATCATATAACACCATATACCACAGAGCTCAGCTTCTCTCTCTATCATATAACCCTATATATCACAGAGCTCAGCTTCTCTCCTCTATCATATAACCCTATATATCACAGAGCTCAGCTCCTCTCCTCTATCATATAACCCTATATGTCACAGAACTCAGCTTCTCTCCCTCTATCATATAACCCTATATATCACAGGTCTGCTTTTCTCCTCTATTATATAACCCTATATATCACACAGCTCAGCTCCTCTCCTCTATCATATAACCTTATATATCACAGTGCTCAGCTTCTCTCCCTCTATCATATAACCCTATATATACAGAGCTCAGCTCCTCTCCTCCATTATATAACCCTATATATCAAAGAGCTAAGCTCCTCTCCCTCTATCATATAACCCTATATATCACAGAGCTCAGCTCCTCTCCCTCTAACATAAAACACAATATATCACAGAGTCAGCTTCTCTCCCTATCATATAAAACCCCATATATCACAGAGCTCAGCTTCTCTCCTCTATCATATAACACCATATATCACAGAGCTCAGCTTCTCTCCCTCTATCATATAACCCTATATATCACAGAGCTCAGCCCTCTCCCCTATCATATAACCCTATATATCACAGAGCTCAGCTTTCTCTCCTCTATCATATAAACCCCATATATCATAGACTCAGCTCCTCTCCTCTATTATATAACCCTATATATCACAGAGCTTTAAACTCCTCTCCTCTATCAATATAACCCTATATATCACAGAGCTCAGCTCCCTCCCTCTATCATATAACCCTATATATCACAGAGCTCAGCTTCTCTCCTCTATCATATAACCCTATATATCACAGAGCTCAGCTTCTCTCCTCTATCATATAACACCATATATCACAGAGCTCAGCTTCTCTCCCTCTATCATATAACCCTATATATCACAGAGCTCAGCTCCTCTCCTCTATCATATAACCCTATATATCACAGAGCTCAGCTTCTCTCCTCTATTATATAACCCAATATATCATAGAGTCAGCTTCTCTCCTCTATCATATAACCCTATATATCACAGAGTCCAGCTCCTCCCCTCTATCATATAACCCTATATATCACAGAGCTCAGCTTCTCTCCTCTATCATATAACCCTATATATCACAGAGCTCAGCTTCTCTCCTCTATCATATAACACCATATATCACAGAGCTCAGCTTCTCTCCCTCTATCATATAACCCTATATATCACAGAGCTCAGCCCCTCTCCTCTATCATATAACCCTATATATCACAGAGCTCAGCTTCTCTCCCTCTATCATATAACCCTATATATCACAGAGCTCAGCTCCTCTCCCCCATCATATAACCCTATATATCACAGAGCTCAGCTTCTCTCCTCTATCATATAACCCTACATATCACAGAGCTCAGCTTCTCTCCTCTATCATATAACCCTATATATCACAGAGCTCAGCTTCTCTCCTCTATCATATAACTCTATATATCACAGAGCTCAGATTCTCTCCTCTACCATATAAACCTATATATCACAGAGCTCAGCTCCTCTATCATATAACCCTATACATCACAGAGCTCAGCTCCTCTCCCTTATCGTATAACCCTATATATCACAGAGCTCAGCTTCTCTCCTCTATCATATAACCCTATATATCACAGAGCTCAGCTTCTCTCCTCTATCATATAACCCTATATATCACAGAGCTCAGCTTCTCTCCTCTATCATATAACCCTATATATCATAGAGCTCAGCTTCTCTCCTCTATCATATAACCCTATATATCACAGAGCTCAGCTCCTCTCCTCTATCATATAACCCTGTATATCACAGAGCTCACCTTCTCTCCTCTGTCATATAACCCTACATATCACAGAGCTCAGCCCCTCTCCTCTATCATATAACCCTATATATCACAGAGCTCAGCTTCTCTCCTCTATCATATAACCCTATATTTTCACAGAGCTCAGCTTCTCTCCTCTATCATATATCTCTATATATCACCCGAGCTCAGCTCCTCTCCTCTTTCACATAACCCTATATATCACAGAGCTCAGCATCTCTCCCTATATTATATAACTATATATCACAGAGCTCAGCTTCTCTCCTCTATCATATAACCCTATATATCACAGAGCTCAGCTTCTCTCCTCTATCATATAGCCCTATATAAGCTTCAATTTGTGCTGGAAATAGAATGGGAGGGGAGGACAAAGAAAAGTGCACTATCCTTGTGTAGTATTTCCATAACACCGACCACAAATATAAGACTGGATTTGTTCACTTGTGTTGGATGAGATAGTTGTGTAATAGGGAACCTAATTACCTACAGTCATGTGTATTTTAGTTTCGGATGCCGAAGAACACTGCCGGGCAGCTCTCAACGCCAAACTCTAGGGTATTTCTAATCTTCTATAAGGTTGTCTATTTATTAGAAATGTTATCTCTTATAGGTTTATGTTTAGAGGAATAGATTGTTTTTATCTTTATTTTAAATGTGAGATCTATGTGTATGAATATATGTATACTTTTACTCCGATCTGCAATTGTAAAGCAATTGCTTCTCTTCTCTATCATATCCTGCTCTCATTTGGGGCAGCATAAACCACCTGACAGGTTTGCTTTAAATCTCAGGGAACTATATGGACACTGTAAATTTTATTTAAGCCAGGGTCATGGCCATGGGACCCCATAAAAGGCTCCTGTTCCATAATACCACCATACAACATGAAAGAAGACCTTTACGTTTTGAAGGTCCTTAAGCATGTTTCATTTCTCTCTATTATCCATACATTGTAGAACTTGTTGAGAAGGGTAGATTTACTTTGGCTTGAACTGCCCAAGGATAAGCGAAGGCAAACTATCCCAAGCTAGGCATCCTCTCCCTGGGCACTACATCAGCTGCATGTGTTCCCTCATTGGTCTATATGTGTAGAGGGTGGGAACACCTTCTACAAGAAAGTGTTGTATATAATGGATGTGAAGTGTACTGTATATTGTGTATATAGGGGATAGTAGGGGTTAAATAACTAAACTCTTTATTATGGGCAGGGGGCACCTTAAGACAAAGATGCATGTGCAGGCCTGCAGCCAATCAGTGAGGAGGAAGAAGGGGTTTTAGGCATACAATTAAAAGGGGGTCTAACAGGTGCTGGTCAGTTCGGTCATGTTAGTTGAATTGAACATTTCTTAGTTGTAGTAGTGTTGTTCCATCATCTGGGATCCTTCTACCACTAGCCGGCAGTGAGGAGAACAGGCTAGGGCTGATCATCTTCCTGGTGGCTCACAAAAAAAAGAGAGAAAGAAGAGAAGAAGAAACAGGGGACAGGGACCGGGAGAATAAGGAAGAAGTAAATAGAATTAGGACAGCTTGGGAAACTGTCCTGGGAGAGTGGACGTAAAGCTGAGGACATGGCGGCCTGATGAAGTATTCCATTGGGCAAATCATTGAGGGTAAACAGCCCATCAGCCAGCATAATCCCTGATGTGTAGGCTGAAGACAGAAGTCAGAGGAATTGCCCAGAGAATTAATTAGAGAGGTAAATGTAGGGGGAGAGAAGTGTGTAAACCTCATATTGTTATTGTCTACCTGTCAGTGAACTGTGACCCTGCTAAGAAACACCTGTGAGTAAATCCCACAAGATTCCAAAGCTGAAGAGTCCCTTTGGTTATTCCAGCACCGATGCACTACACCTCCCAGCAACCCCTAGTAGGCCTTACATCTACATACACCCACTACCCAGGTGTGATCACCTGCCTAACACCTGGGACTGGCTTCAATCACCGACAACCTCCTCCGCACCACTCTTTCCATAAACACCTTCAGTCGGCTCAAACTGACACCTCAATTACGGTCAGAATTCCCTGCAAATAAGTCACAAGTGGAAAGTCTACAGACAGAAGCCTGGTCTTGCTCAGAACAGGTCACTAGGGTTTAGCTGTCAATGACTGTGACATGAATCTATTGAGCTGCATTTAAGCCGTGGTCATTTCTCTACGGTTTTACAAAAGAATCTATTTAACTTAGAAGTGTTAATAAAACCTGGATGAAAGCCTCACACAAGTAACCTCCACATAGAGGATCCATATCACACATCTCAGACCAAGAAGAAACACTCTACTTATCCATCTGCTTTGTTTGCTCAGAACCTTAATTTCATATCTTGAAGTACATGTCTCAGCATGTATTAGTGTACCTGAGCCAGCACCAAGACCTGGAGCTTGTTTCTTCTACTCATGCAGTCTGCAAATTGTAGATATAACTCCAAGATTTTGCCACACAGTGCCAAGTTTTCAAATAAATAGTGCCATATAGTGCCAATATGAGTAGCATCATGCTGAGCCAATATTATTACTGTCTAGAAGTGCCTAAATAAATAGTGCCATATAGTGTCCACATGGATAGCCTCATGTAGACCCAATATTAATACTGCTTTGAAGTGCCTATGTAAATAGTACCATGCAATGCCCATATAAAGTGCCATGCAGTACCCTATAAATATTACCATGCAGTCCCCATATAAATAGTGCCATGCAGTGCTGATATAAATATTGCCATGCAGTGCCCATATAAACAGTGCCATGCAGTGCCTATATAAATAGAACCTTGCAGTGCCATATAAATAGTGTCATGCAGTGCTGATATAAATATTGTCATACAGTGCCCATATAAATAGTGTCATGCAGTGCTGATATAAATATTGTCATGTAGTGCACAAATAAAAATTACCATGAAGTGCAAATAAAAATAAAATCATGCAGTGACAATATAAATAGTGCCATGAAGTACCCATATAGTGTCATGCAATGCCCATATAAATATTATCATGCAGTGCCCATATAAATAGTGCCATGCAGTGTCCCTAAAATATTACCATGAAATGCCCATTTAAATAAAACCATGATGTGCCCATATAAATAAAATCATGCAGTGCCTATGTAAATAGTGCCAGTTCGTGTCCATAAAATGATACCATGAAGTGCCCATATAAAGTGCCACACAGTACTATAAAAATATTACCATAAAGTGCCATATAAATAGAGCCATGCAGTGCTGATATAAATAGTGCAAATTCTACACATAACTCCAGGATTTTACCACACAGTGCCAAGTTTCCATATAAATAGTACCATATGGTGCCCATATGAGTTGCCTCATGCTGAGCCAATATTATTACTGTCTAGAAGTACCTACATAAATAGAGCCATACAGTGTCCATATGGATAGCCTCATGTAGACCCAATATTAATACTGCTTTGAAGTGCCTATATAAATAGTACATGCAATGACCATATAAAGTATCATGCAGTGTCGATATGAATAGTGTCATTCAGTGCCCATATAAATAGAACAGTGCAGTGTTCATAGAAATATTGTCATGCAGTGCACAAATAAATATTACCATGAAGTACCCATATAAATAGTGTAATGCAGTGCCCATATAAATAGAACCATGCAGTGCCCACATAAAAAGTGTCAAGCAGTGCGCATATAAATATTATCATGCAGTACCCATATAAATAGTTCCATTGAGTGACCATATGCAGTTGAAACCAGAAGTTTCCATCCACTATATAGAAAGCCCCATCTGCAGGTTTTTCTCACTATCTGACATGAAATCAGAATAAACCTTCCCCGTTTTAGGTCAATTAGGAACCAACATTATTTATATTTGCGAAATGCCAGAATAAAGAGAGAGAATTTTTAAGGCATTTTTATTACTTTCTGCAAAGTCAAAAGTTTCCATCCATTTCATTAGTATTTGGTAGCGTTGCCCTTAAACTGTAGGACTTGGGTCAAACGCTTTGGATCCTTCCACAAGCTTCTCACAATAGTTGGTAGGAATTTTGGCCCCTTCCTCCTGACAGAACTGGTGTAACTGAGCCATCTTTGGAGGTCGCATTGCTCGCTCCTGCCTTTTCAGCTTTGCCCATAAATTTTCAATAGGATTGAGATCAGGGCTTTGTGATGACCACTCCAAAACATTGACTTGGTTATCCTTAAGCCACTTTGTAACCAGTTTGGCAGTAGCTTCAAGTCATTGTCCATTTGGAAGACCCATTTCCGCCCAAGCTTTAACTTCCTGGCTGATGTCTTGAGTTGTTGCTTCAGTATCGACACATAATCTTCTTTCCTCATAATGCCATCTATTTTGTGAAATGCACCAGTCCCTCCCGCAGCAAATCAACCCCACAACATGATGCTGTCACCCCCCGTGTTTCACAGCTGGGATGGTGTTCTTAGGCTTCCAAGCATCTCCCTTTTTCCTCCAAACCTAACAATGTTCATTATGGCCAAACAGTTCAATTTTCGTTGCGTCAGACCATAGGACATGTCTCCAAAAATGTAGGTCTTTGTTCCTGTGTAGTTGCAAACATTAATCTGGTTTTTATAGGTTTCTTTTGGAGTAATGGCTTCTTCCTGGCAGAGCGGCCGTTCCGCCCAGGTTGATACAGTCCTCGTTTCCCTGTGGCTAATGACACCATCTTACCCGCTTCCACAGCATCTTCACAAAGTCTTTTGCTTTTGTTCCTGGGTTGATATGCACATGTCAGACTGAAGCATGTTTATCTGTGAGACACAGAACCTTCTCCCATCTTGTTTGTACTTGCGTATAATTGTTTGTACAGATGAACGAGGCACCTTCAGGTATCCGGAAATTGCACCTAAGGATGAACCAGACTTGTGCAAGTCCACAATTCTCTTTCTGATATCTTGGCTGATTTCTTTAGACTTTCCCATGATGTTACACACAGAAGCAGTGTGTTTTTGGTGTGATTTAAAATACATCCACAGCTGTGTCTCTAAACTCAGATGTTGCCAATAAACCTATCTGAAAAGACATGACATCATATGGGTTTTCCCAAATTCTTTAAAGGCAGAGTAATCCCAGTGTATGTAAACTTTTGACTTTGCAGGAAGTAATAAAAATGCCTTAAAAATTCTCTCATTGTTCTGGCATTTCGCAAATGTAAATCATTTTGGTTTCTAATTGATCTAAAACGGGGAAGGTTTATTCTGACTTCATGTCAGAGAGTGAGAAAAACCTCCAGATGGGGCTTTTTAAATAGTGGATGGAAACTCCTGGTTTCAACTGTATATACTATAATCCTGGTTATTGATCGTTTGTTCACATTGTTTGTGTTAATAAACCGGCTGCTGTGGCTAATTCAATAAACCTAGTTGTCGTGTCAGGGGAGATGGAGGGTTGGGGGCTGCAAGCAGGTTGGATAGTCGGTGGCGGGTGGTTCAAAGCGATAGGTGATGCACAGGGTCATGAAGTAGAGTTGCTGTATTGGCCTCCACAGTGCCCAGACCTCATCCCATATCAACACTTGTGGGTAGAGTTGAAGAAAAAGCTGTATTTGTACCCAAGTTCAGTCTGCACCAACATTGGGAACGTGTAGAAGAGACCTGGGATCAGATTTTGGTCAAGACATGCTTGATCCAGAGCCCAGAAGGATTCAGGTAGTGCTGAAAGCCAAAAGATGGACTTACAAAATACTAACAAAATAGTAAAAATTTATATTCAGATTTTGGCCCAAAAGCCAATAATCATCCCTTTCTGCAACTCTTTGAAGGTTATATGTCCAGACAGCCTATTACACTTACATACCCACCAAGCCAGCTCACTACACAGGAGTTTCTTCATGAGCTGCCGACATTGAAAGAAGGAAATGGTCATAATAACGTGACTTGACTGTGTAGAATAGCTGTCAATCACACACTGAGCTGCTCAGCAAATTATTAGGATAACATAGCAGCTGCCAGTATGGAATACATGATTATACAACATGTTACACTTCTGCGTCAATGTCTGAGCAGTCTCTATGCTGGACGTCGCCTCTGTTTTAGAAATTCCACGTATTTCGGGCGTGCTCATCCCATACAATGTGTCAGCATTGAGAATGCATTAGATTGATTTCTTTAGCTGACATGTGTCATCTCTATTCATTGATTTTCTGACAACAGCGGTTATTCCAGTTCTTACAATCTTTCAAAATTCTGATACACTCTGACAAAGCAGGATGTATAGAAAAATGCCCGAATCTACTAATGCCAGAAGCGGTCATGCTTATAGCGGGAGGCTGGATCAGTACACTTCAAGCCGACTTCATGTGTACTCAGGGAATTACAATTAGAATCGGTCTCGATAACACAATCTGCAGCATGACTTTGTATCTGTTCCTTGACATTGGCAAGATCTCTGCTTGCTGTTAGTGAATGAGAACACACATTGTGTACATTCACAAGTGCATGGCTGCTTGAGTTGTCTCTGAGCTGTCACTTATACCGGCTTCGATTAGATAGGATCAGGGAAGGTTTTATGCAGGGCCAGGACAAGGCATATTGGTGCCCTAGGCAAGTACAGCCAATGGCGCCCCCCCCCCCCACTCGCTCCCCAAAAAATTGCACCCCCCCCACACTAATTCCTCTCAGCCCTGCGCCAGATCCTGTCACTAACTTTCTGCATATTCCACATAGCTCCCGTCCATCTCCTCAGCACTCGCTGCACAATGAAAATCAGCCCTGACAAATTAGCTTTTTTAAAATCGCTCCCCTCCGTATGACAGTGCAATACCCCTAAATAACAGTCACCGAATAATCCACCGATACAGGCCAAACTACAGAGCCATTGTTACAAAAAACCCTAAAAAACCCAAGACCCCAAAACATTACTACAAGGATCAAATAATCCTGCCAACCCCGACCGAACACACCCCCACATGTGACTACACTGTACACGGGGCCCTGTTACATATACCCCCCCGCCATACAGGACCAATGTGGTAATCTAGTTGTATTTAGACGCTCTGCAGACATAAAAAGTTATTCAGATTTTACATTTAGTACCCAGGAGACGCTTTTCTGATCAGCTTCGTTCCTTTCCCTTTTTTTCTCCATCCGGTTCACCCTTCAGCTGAGTTCCCCCGGCCAATACTCTCCCTGAGATTTGGACACAAATATCTTCGAATCCTCACATTTCCATAACTCCTTATTTATAGGTATATTTGCCCCCTCAGATGGGGTCTATATAGGTCCCCATCATTTAAAGGGCATACGATATGCCCCCCTGTCAAGGCATTGTGTTTATATATATAAATTTAAAATATATAATATAATATTATATATTTTAAAAATTTAAAAATATATTATATATAAAATTAAAAACCCTTATGGGGCGAAAAACTAGAGAACCCGGGGGCCCGAAAGCAAACTTTTGGTTTGGGGCCCCCCCCGGCACCCCCCCATTTCCCCCCCCCGACCACGACCATGTACCCGGGCATGCTGTTGATAATGTAGATAATACAAGGGGCAAATACCACCCCACATTCACCATCATACTGCACCAAAACAAACCCAAAATAACCAAGACCCAAAATTCCAACAACTCTACTACTATGGACCGATTTTAACGCCAAACATGACCACAAAGTGATGAATAATACCCCTAAACTATTACGATCAGTACACAAAGACCAATAGTACCGCCCTTTTACCATTATGGGGATATACTAGGTACACAGGCCCAGACTGAATTACCTCCAACATGAACCCTATGGGATAGACACCAGTGTACAAAGCCTTGCAGACTGTATATTACCTCCATCAAAAGGGGACCAATAGTGGGAAGGAAGAAGCAGGGGTACACCGAAATCCCGCAGACATAAAAAGTGATTACGTGCAGTTTTCATCTTGTGACTCACAGGTTACGTTTTTTCTGACCAGTCCCTTGGGCTTTCCTTTTTTTTTGTTCTGCATCCCGGTCCGTTTCCGCCATCTTTATGACTCTTCCCCACCCCCTTTTCCCCGGGAGATTTAGACAAAAAAATATCTTAGAAACCTGATTTTCCCGCACCTTGCCCCCCTGGCTTATATGGGGTTTCCCTTTAAATCAGGCCAAATTTTAAATAGGGTATATGGGGTTTCCCCCAAAAGGGAAGGGTTTGGTGCCAAAAAGATGCCCCATAAGGAAAGGGGGGTTAAGGTACTATAAAGGGGGAAAACCCTACAGGTAAACCGGGAGTTTGGTGGGCTCAAGGGGGGCCATAATTTTAAAATTGGGGTTTAGGCCGCTAAAGGGGCCCCCTATAATAAACAGGGGGCTAAGGGGTATAAAGGGAGAAAAGGGGTTTACGGGGAGCTATAGGGCTATTCCGGCAGGGGGACTTGGGGGCTATATAGGCAGCCCTTTTGGGGGTATAAAAAACAGCCTGGGGGGGGTGTACAGGGAGGGCTTAAAAGGGGGGTTTTAAAAGGGGAAACTTAGGGGGTGTACAGGAAGGCTTAAAGGGGGGGTTTCGAAAGGCCCTTTGGGGTTGTAAAAAGGGTGCTAGGGGCTATACCGGAAGGGTAGGGGGGGTTTTACGGGGCTGTATAGGAAGGCAAAGGGAGGCTAGGGGGCTTTTATTTGGCAGGTAGGCAGACGGCCCAGGGGGGCTTTTTTAGGCAGGAGCGCTTGGGGGTGTACAGGTAAGCCCCCCCCCCCCCCCCCCCCGGGGCTGAAAGGGCAGGGGAGGCTAGGGGGCCGTTTTAGGCGGGAGGGTTTGGGGGTGAATAGGGAGGCGGGGTAGGGGCTCTATAGGGAGGCATGCTAAAGGGGGGTTTTGGGAGCCCTAGGGGGGGTGTATAGGGAGGCAGGCTTTTGGGGGTATAAAAGGTTTGGCTTAGGGGCAGGAAAAAAATAAATAACCTTTTTCACCCTTGGGTCCAAAAGCTTCCCCCCCCTGCACTTGCTCCTTTTTTGCTCTTCTTCCCCCGCGGCCCCCTGTGCTCAGCCCGGGGGGCGGCGCGGGAATGTGCTCCCCCCGTTCTGCTAGCCCCCAGGCCCGCGCTGGCCCTTTAAAAAGCTCGGCCGGGGGGCCCCGGGTTTCAGAGGGCCGTATTGGGGGGCCCCCTCCCCCCCCCGCCCCGCCAACCAGTTGAAAATGTTAAGTTTACTGCCCGGGGGGCCCAGGAGCGGCATTAAAAAAAACCGGGGGGAAACGGGCCGGCTAGCAGCTGCCCCCGGGCCCCCCCAAGCGCCGGGGCCCCCCCTAAACAAAAATTTCTGCCACTTCTTTTCCCCCCGGTAACCCTTTCCGGCCCCCGTCCTCAGTTTAAGGGGATATATAAATATAGGGGCATCAGGCAGGGTTTTTAAAAGGGGCACACAGGCAGGAAAATAGGGGAAGGGGGTCAGGCAGGTGTATATAGGGGGCTCAGGCCAAATGTATATAGGGGCAAAAACCCGGAAAGGGATATAGAAATGGAGGGTCAGGCCAGGTGTAAAAAGGGGGGTCAGGGCCCGGTTTTAAATAGGGGGTCAGGGAACACCTATAGGGTATAAGGGCCCCAAAGGGATTTGGGATTTTAGGGGCCCCAGGGAGGATATAGATATAGGGGCTCAGGCCAAAGGGGTATTTAGGGAAATTTTAGGCGGCTTTTTAGAGAAGGGGTCAGGCAAGGGATTAGATATAGGGGCTCAGGCGGGGTAAACAGTCTGGCCAAAAAAAATTTTTAAATGATACAAATGGGTTTAATTTTTTCAAAAATCTACTGCATCAGGGTTTTATAATGGCAATTTGCATAAAATCCGAAAGTTTAAAAAAGAGGATTCAAACTTAACAGCAAATTTAAATTGGGAAAAACAAAAGTTGCCTAAAAATGAACCCTTTTTTTTCCCCCAAAAAAGAAATTTCCCCCTTTTATTTTCAGGCCCGCCCTTAAAAAGGACCAGGGTTTTAAAATCCCTTTCATGATTGCTCCATTAACACAGGGGTGGGTGTTGATGAGGACCCGGGCGGAGTTTAATCTGTCCCCTTTAATAAGTTAAAAATCACACCACTGGAAAACTTTTTAAAAAGGGGGCTGGTTTTTCCCCTTTGGGATCTTGTTTTTCTTCCCTTTTTTCCAAGGTTTTCTCTAAAGAAAAACGTGCAGTCATCATTGCACTGCACAAAAATGGCCTAACAGGGAAAAGTATCGCAGCTAAAAAAGGGTTTTCACCCCAGTCAAAAAATTTCTCATCACAAGGAATTCAAAGGAAAAGAGGTTTCCATTTTTGCAAAAAAGGGTCCCAGGGCGCCCAAGAAAAGGGCCCGCAAGCGCCAGGGGGCCCCTCTCTTTAAAAGTTTTTCCGGGGTTGAATCGGGCTTTCCAGCCCGTGCAGACTTGCCCCAGGAAAAAGGGCCCCGCAGGGAGTGTGAGTGCATCTGCACGCACTTTAACTGGGAGGGCTCATGGAGCAAGGGCCCGGTGTCAAAAGGGGGGGCAGCAAAGATGCCCCCTTCCTCAGAAAAAACAACATCGGGACAGACTGATTATTCTGCCCAAAAGGGGGACAAAGGGAAGTGGACTGCGAGGACTGGGGAAAGTAATTTTTTTCCGATGAATCCCCTTTCCCAATTAATTTTTAACATCTGGGGAAAAAAAAGTCTTTTTCGGAGAAGACAAGGTGAGCGATACCCCCAGTCTTGTCTCATGCCAAAAGTAAAGCATCCAGAAACCATTCATGTGTGGGGTTGCTCTCAGCCAAGGGAATCGGCTCTCTAACAGTCTTGCCTAAAAACACATCCATGAATAAAGAATGGTACCAGAATGTCCTCCAAGAGCAACTTCTCCCAACCGTCCAAGAGCAGTTTGGTGATCAACAATGCCTTTTCCCAGCATGATGGAGCACCTTGCCATAAAGCAAAGGTGATAACTAAATGGCTCAGGGAACAAAACATAGAGATTTTGGGTCCATGGCCTGGAAACTCCCCAGATCTTAATCCCATTGAGAACTTGTGGTCAATCATCAAGAGACGGGTGGACAAACAAAAACCAACAAATTGTGACAAAATGCAAGCATTGATTGTGCAAGAATGGACTGCTATCAGTCAGGATTTGGTCCAGAAGTTGATTGAGAGCATGCCAGGGAGAATTGCAGAGGTCCTGAAGAAGAAGGGTCAACACTGCAAATATTGACTTGCTGCATTAACTCATTCTAACTGTCAATAAAAGCTTTTGTTAATCAGAATATGATTGCACTTGTATTTCTGTATGTGAGTTAAAACATCTGACAAACACATAAAAACCAGAGGGCAACAGATCATGTGAAAATATAATATTTGTATCATTCTCAAAACGCACCTGCAGCTGAAGGGCCACTCGTTGCTCCAGGCCCACGGCAGCGGCCTGGAGCTCGGGAGGTTCGGGGCCCCTGCCTGCGCCCCTTAGGGACAAGCAGAGGTAGGCCTCTGCCTACGTTTGCCTACCCGTCGTCCCGGCCCTGGTTTTATGACTCTGTAGGTTAACTATGGACGCTACCGTTCACTGACAGGAAACAGAAGTCTTGAAAACGGTGAGAAGTTGATAAATAAGCAGGAAGTTGTAGATCTGTTCATTATGCAAGAAATGAAAGATTATACAGGCAGTCCCCTACTTACATTGTTCCGACTTACATATGTCCCCTAGTTACAAACGGAGACTTATGGGGCGTGGATGACATTCAACACTGAATCGTGCCCCATGATAACCAAGTGCCAGCATGCCACAGCTGCACATGAGATACAGGACGTTAGGTGAAATCTTCTAAAAAAGGGCAGAGACAGCAAACAAATGTGAAACCTGTTCCCTGTACTATCCCAAAAAATTTTTACTAAAAAAAAGTAGAATATCACTGAAAAGATAATTGATATCAATAATTTAAGTCAAATAGAGAAACCCATATATTGTATAGACTCATTACAGTGTGAATTACAAGGTTTATTAGAATACATTTGAGAGCCCTCTAACAAATAAAAAGATGGAGAACCACTTTAGTTTTCAATGATATTCTTATTTTTGGAGATGCACTAGTGCACTAGAAAATCCCTTTAAAATTTACGCTGGCTGATTTGGGCACTGACCCTGGCACGGATTAGGTGCTGAATCTCCCTCCAAATCAGCGTCCAAATCTGCCTTACATTGTTTCCATTGGGAAATCTGTGTCGCTGTGCACACACTGCAGATTTTCCTTGGAGCTAATTCATTTTCAACGGCAAAAAGAACTGACAGATTTAGCACTGAATTCTAAAGAGGCTGAAATCTGCCATCAAATCCACATCCGAAATCCGCACAAATTATAAGCATGGATTCCTCATTGATTCGGGACTTAACTAGACTCAGTGCTGAATTCAACTCACAAATTGACGTCATTTTTTTTTTCAGCGCTAAAAAAATAAATCCGTACTGCCGAAATTCAGCGTCCTGTGCACCGCGGCACAGATTCTCCATTATGTGAGCCGGATTGCAGTCAGATTTGGATTTTTTTCTTTTTCCGATACAGATTCAGTGCTGAACATGTGAACGTACCCTTAGGGCCCGTTTACACGGCACAGGACAAATACTGGTCGGTTTATCCAACTGGTATTTGTCTGGTTTTTGTGCCGTGCACACGGCTGCGGGAGGACGGCTTTTCTCTGCGATTAGCCCTCCTCCTTCACATTCACTTGTTCATATTCCGTCCGAAAACCGGTCGGAAGAATGAACATGTTCTATGTTTTTCGGGCGGCTGGCGGTCTTAAAAATTGCCGGGCGGAAAACCCAGTGGGGACTGCTGCACGGGTTTTCCATAGAGGCCCGTGTAAAAGTTTGCAGCCAGTTTTCCAGACGGTTTTCAAATCCGCAAACCGTCTGAAAAACCGGCTGCAAACCAGTGCCGTGGGGACATGACCTTACTCCTCCGTACGCGAGAGCCCCTTCATCACCTCTATTGACTTATTCTGAAACATCTTGACCAGGGGCGTCGCTATAGCGGGTGCAGAGGTAGCAGTCTGAGTAGGCTCAAAAGTTATCGTGCCACATAGGAAGACACCAGTATTATAATTAGCACATAATAGTTGGGCGGCCCGATTTAAATTTTCGAGCTTCAAGTTATGCCTCTGATCTTGACCTTGTCTTATTGTTCTCAAGTATTAGGCCCGGTTCAAGCCGTTTCGCCCGCAATTACGGCTTGAGAAAGGGGCAGAGCGGGGGCGCTGCCCGCCGGCCCAATAGACTTTCATTATTCACGGCGCATATCCTGCCAGGATAATGAACATGTCACTTTCTCCCCACCCGGCGGATTAGCCGAGCGGGTAGGAGAGACAGAATCCATAGTTCTCTATGAGAACTGTGGATTACCGTAATGGCTGGGACGGATTACAACCGTATTGCAGCGCAGTACGGAGAGCAATACGGCTGCAATACGTGCCCGAAATAAGCCGTGTGAACGGCCCTTTACAGAGATATGTCCTAGTGAAAGCCAGAATACAATATGGTGATTCAGCTCATTATGGGCTTCTAT
The DNA here is from genome assembly GCA_025379985.1 of Phyllomedusa bahiana. NCBI lineage: Eukaryota > Metazoa > Chordata > Amphibia > Anura > Hylidae > Phyllomedusa > Phyllomedusa bahiana. The sequence goes on from JAODAL010050395.1 coordinate 26,895, forward strand.
AAGGCGCCCAAACCCCTCTCATAGCTTCTCCCACATGCTCTGTTCAGGTAAGTGTGCATATGCTTTCTATGGAGAAAGGAAAAAAAAACCTGCTGCAGACACCTGTGGTGACGGCGGCTTTTCTCTTGGGAAAACAAAAGTAAAATTCAACATGTCCAATCCTTCTCTCCCCTAACCTCACTTGTAAGAGGAGAGTGAGGAGGCCACCATGCACATTACACAACTGGCCATCACAACGAAATTAAGGGTTTGGTTACTCTAATACAGGTATTTACATCATCTACAACTGTGGGAATGATGGAAGTTGTAGTTTCCCATGCTTTCAACACTGTAGCAGAGATAAATTCGTTTGCCCGCCACTCAATACTGTCTGCTGTATGAAGGCTCCTCAACCTCCGATTTAAAACTCATATATAATACAAGCAGATTCAAATGTTGCAACAAGTTATCAAACATTTATTAAAGGTCCCATGGATAAAAGACTTAATCTGTAACATCTCGTTACTTGCGTTTTAATGATATTGGCAATCCATAGCAGGTGGC
>JAODAL010050396.1:0-27436 GCA_025379985.1 Phyllomedusa bahiana
AAAAAGATGGTAAAACCTATCCATTCATAGCTAGATATCATAACTGGATATTTAATGAAAATATCCTGAGAGAATATAAGCGTACACTGTTCAATGATCATAAGCTGTTATTATACCAACATTTTTCGGCCACAGTCACCATTAAGGAAAAGGCCTTTACTCAAAATTACCAATCTTTGAATGAACGTAATGTTTGATTTCAGCTATTATAGTCAGAGAAACTTTGAATCATACTGGATGGGAAGGTCACACTCTATGAGAATCCTGAAGATTCCTCACTCATTATGACACAACCTAAAGAGGAGCACAGTTTACTTGTGGACATTGTTTTTTCTCCCATACTTAGTAAACACTTATTTCACCTCTCATTGCATTATTTGCTAAATGTTTCTATTGCTTGCATTTTTGCTTGTTGTATGTTTTTTTTTCAGGATTTGTCCTGCCTGTTCCTAACTACAATGCACGGTTGCCCAAAGGTTTATTGCACTTGGGAATTTCCTACTCACTGGGATGTGAGGTTTTCACATGACTACTTCTTAGAAACATTTACTGGAGTAGGATGAGTACTAACCCATGTCTACAAACACTCACACACTCTCACACCTCTGTGAGACTAGTTAGCAGTAAGTTTAGAGCCTCAACTTATCAATCAAATGTAAGAAAGTTCTAAGCCCCCTGAAAAGACTGGACACAGGGACACATTTTCACAAATTTTTGGCTATTACCATACATGGCACTTTCACAGATCCTAAAGTCAGGTTCATATTTTTTTAACCTTACCATTTACTTGATAGTCTGTAGGCATCATATGTTGTAGGGGGAGAAAAACTAGGAAAATGTGTTGTGAAGAATCTGGGTGTATTTGTATCTCATAGACTACTGTATAGTACAGCATAATGTCAATCAGTTGCTTAGAATACCAGCAGAATACTGTCATGTATTAAAAGCAGCATGGACATTCTGGACAATGACTTACTATTAACATTTTACTAAGCATTTGTGGAGTCTTGTATGGAATATGAAGTCCAGTTCTGGGCACCAGTTAACAGAAAGCATGCTCTCAAAATGGAGACCATACAAAGATGAGCAGCTAAACTGATAAGGGGCATAGAGGTTTTTTTTTTTTATGTCAGCAGAATAACTAAACTTATCAAGTCTTGAGAAGTGACATCGGTGAGGAGGCAGGATTAATTTTTGTACATTTTAAATGGCAGCTATAAAAAACAATGTAACTATAATAAATGAGTGATACAATTCCTCGTGTTACTGGAACATGTGCCTTCATTCTCTACTTATGACTGACAAGGAGATCGAGCTGCAACTTTATGAGAAAATAGTATTAAAAGAACATAGTAGATATTCATTGCTTATGTATATAAAAAATATCTTACTTCTAAATACTTCCAGAATATTTTAATATGATTGAAAACCAGCTTCTGTCCTTCTGGAGATAATGTGTCAAAATGTCCAATGCATCTTATGGTCGATACTCCTATAGAAAGACTTGCATAATTCAAAATATCATAGCGTGTAGACATTTCTCCTTTATCATTAAAATAATAAACTACTCCAATAGGATCTCTGAAATAACTTCTTTTTAGGTGCTAGGAGAATAGGAGAATGAACAATATATTACAGGGGATTCTACTATGAATAATTTTATTTAGATTTTTTACAGTAGACACTCAGAGAGGTGGGGGGAAAAGGGAAAAAAGAAAACAAGGGGAAGGTGCTCTTGGTGTACTATATCAAGCAAATATTTGAATATTAGCTGTGCTCTCACCTTATAGTGTTGTACAGATCCAGTACAACACAGTTAAAAGCTTATTAACAGCCTCCGGTAGTAGTACAGTCCTGTGCAACAGAGGCCTCCCAAAAAATAATTCCTCTGTGTCTGGTCAGAATTCCCTTGAAGAACTATACAAAAAAATAAGTCAGATCTTTGTAGTAGTCATTGTGGGTCCCCTAATGCTAATGTTCTAAAACAGGCAACTGTATGTCTATTTGCCAATTTTATTACATGAACATTGCACAAAAGTTTACAAAGAACACACAACGATCTTAAAAATATAGAATAAAACATAGACTAAAACATTAAACCACTTAGCTTTTAGGGGTAAAAGACTGCTTGTTTCACAAGAATCGTTCCCTGCTTCATCAGGTCTGATGGGCAATACAATGGTCCCGATATTTCAAAGATAGTTTGAGCGGTATTTCTGGTTCTATAGTATTACACTGGCAAAATAAACTAAATCCATTTTTTTGGAAATATCATATTTAATGTCAATTCTTTTACCTGTAGAAAATTGTAATTATTTATGATCTAAAATTACTTCTGTTTGCCGCAGAGCATTTATTTAAAGTCGATGGTTCCTAATACCGACAATGTAAACTTATGTATAACATGTTCAGATTGGTAATAAACCCCCATCAAAAGGATACGAGTGAAAAAAAGGGGAATATACAGTTAATCCCCCTGTTACATTTATTTTGAAACAATTTTTCTTTATTCTTTCAAATCGCTACCACTCAAATGTCTTTTAGTTTCCCGGGGAAAGTTGTATTGCCCCCCAGCCCTATGAAGCAGGGAACGATTCCCTGTAAAACACGCAGTCTTTTACGCCAAAGCAAGGGGTTTTAATGTTTTATCTATGTTTTATTCTATATTTTTATGATCGTTGTATATTTGTTGTAAACTTTTGTGCAATGTTCATGTAATAAAATTGGAAAACAGACGTACAGGCACCTGTTTTAGAACATTAGCACTAGGAGAACCGCAAAGACTCAATAGATCTGAGTATCTGAATAGATTTCTTAGGCAGCCCTAGTGGGTTCTATAGAGCCCCCTATCTTGTGAGATCTAAATCCCAGTTTTTTGAATATTTTATTTAGAATTGCAATCTTTGCATCACGCCTTAATGATAAAACCCCAAAGACAAAGAAAACTAAGCATGTAACCCCGGACCCCGCCATCTTTCTCTGTCTGTGTATGTATATATACAAATTGGAAAAAAAAGCTACACACCAAAAATTATTGTCATTATTAAATCAGCGGGTGTCAGCGATCTGCAACTCATGTCACGAGTCCCAAAACATATCCAAGAATGTTGCAGCACTCCCGCAAAGAAAAAAAGAAAGAAAAACTTTATTCCAGAATGTCCACTGGCAACATTTGGCCCCAAAGTGCCTTTCTCAAGCAAGTGATGAGGTGGTTAAGGTTTTAAAAAAGGGGTTTTAACATTCACATCAAAACTTTGAAAATTTTTGTCATGGCTGGCTGGTCGGCTGCAGGGTCAACAGGCTGCAGAGCTGTTTGCACGATCCCACCCTGATTCACTGCTGCTGAAACTCGTAGTGACGGGCCCACCACTCCAAAAACCCCCCGAACCCCTAAGCGAAGGGGGACCATGATTTTTTTGGGGGGAAAACCCGAGAGCTCCCTTATATTTGGGGGAGTTTTTGGTGTTAGCTGTAGGTATTAAGCTATGGTTTCAGTGTAGTGTATATTTATTGTAAATAATTTTGGGAAAAGGGGGATGGGTTTTTGAGAGGCAGCTTATAGTCCCTCATTGTGCTAAACTCCGCATGTTAGTTTATGGGAAATTGGGGGGGGTTTGATAGGGGGGGAGTTGTGGTGGGGAAGGTTTACTGTGGGGGGGGGGTTTGGAGTAGATTTAGTTCCGGCTTCTCTTCCACTTCCTTTTCTCTCACCAAAAAAAGCAAGATAAGATTGTCTGACCCTCGGGGAAGTACAAGCACTGCCCCTCAATCACACAGGAGGGGTTTCATCCCCTCATACAAGATCAGATATAGTATAAATGCTGTATTGTATTGGGTTTATTACATTGAATTCATGTGCACTGAGGGGTATCTGCTCCCCCCCCCCTCATCTGCGGGCTTGGCTCAGCTTGCTGTTTGTAAGCTGTCCCGTCACATTCAGTGTTATTGAGCTCTCTAGGGTGGGTGTGAGGCACAGGTTGGGGATACGGTGAGAGAAGGACAGCCTGGGGGTAGTGGGAATCACAGACAGGGTCAGTGAGGAGGCTGCAGTGTGTAAAAACAACCTGGTGGATACTGACCTTGTGCGGGAGTAATATTGGGGGTGCAGGCTTAGTTCCCCCTTTGTAGATAGAGGCTGGGGATCGTAATATTTCCCCTTTCACAGTGCGTTATGACCCCCGGCTACAAAAGAATGTATACTGCCCCTGCATGTACGGGGATTATTCCCCTGCTTTATTGTGGTGGTTATACAGCAAATGAAACTCAAAATGGGACTAAATCCCGCCCCTGCTGTTATGTACAGGCATTTTTCCCCCTGCTTATTTTGTGATTAGTGATTCACGCAGAAGAAATCAAAAGTAGGAGGGTTACTCCCCCATTTGAAAGGGGCATTTTTCCCCCATTTAGCTTTTGGGTCTAGTGTGGGGTGTATACCTTTATTCAGGGCTGTATTCTGACCCGGTTTGTCGGGCATTATCCCCCTGTTAGTATTGTGTTTTTGTATTCACACAGTTTAATATAAACAGGACTGGTTACCCCCCCCTGTTTTAAGGCTTTTTCCCTTCTTAGTTTAGGGTTTATTGATCGTATTAATTTTTTTTCCTCAGGGCTGTTGGGCCCCTGCTGTGTACATGGTATCAGCTCCCCCTTATCACATGGAGTCTAAGGTCTGATTCTTTTTTTTTTCCTGGGGAACATTGATGATGCATGCTGCCCTTTGTCTCTTTGTGCTTTATATTAAAAAGTAAATGGTTGGTAGGGGGTCCTTAATTTGGTGGATAATATTTTGGGGTTTCATCACGGGATGGCCCCAGGGTTTTGGTTTGGGGCGTCTATGGGAGGTATGCGGGTGGGTCCCGGCGAGCCGTGGAACTTTGCCAAGGACCGCGCCGCATGCAGAAGCGCTCGGTGGAGTCCGGGGGCTTGGAACGGCAAGGTCCCAATGTGGGCCGGTTTGCCCGTCAGGGGCGGCTGGGGGGGCCCCTGCCATCAAGAGAGACCCAGAATTTAACAGCGGAGTGCACCGGGACAGGGGAAAAGGGGCACATGGTCCTGCAACTGGCAATTTGGTTATGTTCCCTTGACCCAATGGTAAACAGCTGGAGGTAAAAAGGTTAGAGCATTGAAAAAGGGGCCCCAATCGTGGTAGTTTCAAGGACCCCCTTTTCCCCTTCAGTGTGCAACAAACCCCTTGCGAATTAGGCGGGAGGGGGTCTTTGGAGTTGGTATTAACTTGGTGTTTTGGGGGTTTCTCATGGGAGGTTCCCCCCCCAATGGTGGTGTGGTCTGGGGGTTTGGGGGAGGCTCGGCGGGGTGGTGTCCCAGGGTGGGGTTAACACCGACACAATGGTGGTTTGGGCCTCCGAGCCAGGGGGGGAAAGGGGCGGGGGGTAAGGTGTTCAAGCATTGAATAAATCAAAGATCTTTTAGTTTCAAAGACCCCCTTTCCCCTTCATTTGGCATACTAACCCTTGGTACAAAGGTTTTGGGGGGTCCTTTGGGAGGGTCTGGCGACTAGGTAAGGCTCAAGAGCGGGAAAGGGTTTTCCCATTTCCCCAAAAAAAAAAAAAAAAAAAAAAAGAGTCTGGCGAAGGGGGTTTTTCAGGCTGGTTCCGGGGAGAAAAAAAAGGGTTGAGCCAGGGTTGGTTTTTTGGGGCCCCGAGCCAGGGGGAATGCGGCTGGGGGTAAGGTGTTTTTTCCCTTCGGGATTTGGTCCCCAGGTTTTTAGCACCAGATTGTGGTTTATGTTTGACGCGCGGGCGGGTGGCTTTTCCAGGTGGTACCCCTGGGAGAAAAAAAAGGTGGAGCCAGCAAGACTGGTTTTTTGGGCCCCGACCCAGGGGAAAATTCCCCCGGTGGTAATGGTGTTTTGAAACCCCTTAGGGGTTTGGTCCCCAGGTCGTTGTCCCAGATTGGGGTTTATGGTGCCTGGGAGCCAGTTTGGGGTAAATTGGTTCGGATTACTGTTAGGTCCCAATTTTACTTCAAGGACCCCCTTTCCCTTTTTTAGGGTGGCTAGAAAAAGAGAATTACAGGCTCTTATTTAATTCTTCCTTTATTTAGTGGCAATCATCAAGATAGTGTCAGGGGCTTGCTTATATACTGATCGGGGTTTACCAATTTTTTAGTTAGGGGGACAAATTTTTTATGATTTTGCTAAGTGGTTTGTTTTAAATGCCATGCTTTAAAATTTTAATCTGTCAAATGATATGGTTTTTGGTTTTCCCTTTAGGTTTTTCACAAATTTTGGGCAATGGCAATGATCATTTTTGATAGGGTTCCTGATGGGTAGTGGTATTGGGGGACTGCTCCTGATTGAGAGAAGGGGAAAATGCAGGTGTCTCTCCACCCCATTGTTATAGAGTAAAAATTATGGGTTGGGGGGTGAGGAGAAAAAATGAGGTGGCAAAAAAAAAACAAATCAAAAAAAAAAAAAAAAAAAAAAAAAAAGAGTTAAATCTGTAAATTTGTATGTTTCGGATGCCGTGGGGAAAAAAAAGAAAATTTAAGTGATAGTGTTCAAGGACCCATTTTTTGGGAGGTTTTTTGGCAAAAAGGTGGTTGTTATTGTTATGATGCTCTGCCTCTTAAAGGTTTTCACTAGGACAAGGCTATCAACTATCAAAAGAGACTTTATCGGGTTACGCTATACAGCAACCAACGGGCGGGTAGCACAGATGGGCAGGCCTGAGTGCAATGCAATCGATTTCCCCACAGAAAGGACCCCGACTGCGCCCTGTCATTTGTGTTATGGAGTAAGAGGTACACAAGCAAATGTGTACCCCCAGTGGGGACTCGTTTTTAATTTGGGGGGTTGTTTCCCAAAACCTGTTGGTCCCTCTAATGGTTCCTTGGGTTTTTGGTGATAACGGGCCCAAGGGCTGGGGGAATGCGGTGCCTTGAGTCCAATCGCAGGCTTGGGTTTTACGGTTATGAGGTTTAAAAAAAGCGATTGGCAATCTTTAGGGGAAAGTCAGGGCCCCTGTTGTACATACATTCTCTTTTTTCTTTCATAAGTGAAAAGACTGGGGGGGTTTATTTTGGGCTCCATTACTTCATGATGTTTAATAGCTGTTGCTAATGGTGAATTACTTGTTTCATAGTTTACAGTCATGCTTGTGACTGAAGCAATTGTCTTTTTTTGGGACTTTTTGCAGTTTTAAAGTTTTGTCGTTAGTAAGTCATGGTTTGGATGCTAGTGAAGCTGTTTGGGTTTTGGGGCATGTTTTTCTTGGCTTACCAAAAAGTGTATGCTTTCTGGAGTCGAAATATCCCTTGCATTGCTGGGAAAGATCCCGGGGGGATTGTAGGATGGAAATGTAACTAATATGACTGAGTCAGGGGAATTGAGAGTTTTTAACTTAAGGGGGTAAAAATTAATTTATAGCTTTTATGCATCATTGTGAGGTAGTGTTCGGTCACAAAAAATGCGTCCCAAGTTATGATTCTCTGTTAGGCCCCTATTACGGCTCCACCTATTTGGGGTTTAAAACTAAGCTGTGTCACTTAGCTATTTGGGTCCTTAGCTAATGGGTCGCAGCCCCCAAATTAGTACTGGGGTTTTTATACTTTACTTTTCCCTTCATTGTTCATGGTTTCGTCTTGTTTGGGGCCCTGGAAGGTTTGACTTTTGTAGGGGCTTTCCCGGGGGAGAACAAATTGTTGTGGTCATTTTGTGAGTTTGGATATTAGGGCATTTTGGTGGGGTGAGCCCCCTTTTAAAGGGTAAAGGCCCCTCCCCGTGGCGGTTCAGGAGTCAGGGGAAGTTGCAGGTCAAGTTATGGTGGACTAATTTTAACTAATGGGTGTTTAAATCTATGGGGTGAAGAGGTGAGCTTTGGGAATGGGCCCCCTTAAGGATGGTATAATGGTAAGGCATCCAGGGCGGGCCGTTTTGGTTTAAAAGGAGGGGGATCTTTAGTAGGGTCAGGGTGCCCCCCAAAGTGTACTGGCTTGTAAATGGCAGCCCGAGCGTGCCGCCCCTTTATTGTGTTGGCCGGGTGCTGCATGTAGACAGTGGGAATATCCCATTGTCTAGCACTCCACCTGACTCCTTCCATGTTTGTTGTATTATATGGTTTGAAAAAAAGCTGTGGCATTCGACACCCAAAAGGGAATGTTTTGTGCTTTATTCTTTGGGGTTTTAAATGGGTACTTTTAGAGCGGGGTTCATCCCCTATCCAAAAGTCAAGAAACCCCCCCCAAGCCCCAAGGAAGGGGGGACCATGATTTGGGGGGAAAACCGAAGCTCCCCCTTTTGTTGGGGATTTTTTGGCTGTATAGCTTAGGTTGTAAAAATGTGGTTTCAGTGTATGCATGTATATTTATTGTAAATAACTTTGACAAAGGGATAGGGTTTTAGGGGCAGCTTAAGTCCCTGCATTGGCTAAACTCCCCGTGTGTAGTTTATAGGAATGGCGGGGGGGGGGTGATATGAGGGGAGGAGTTGTGGATGGGGAAGAGTTTACTGGAGGAGGGTGGGGGTTTGGGGTAGATTTAGTTCCCGGGCTTTCTTCCCCTTCCTTTTCTTCACCAAGAAAAAGATAAGATGTCCCTCCCACCCGCCCTTTTTAATGAATGCTCTGAAGCTTGACTTAGCTATGATCTGTACAGGATGAATGATTTTTGTATTTGGTTTATTTGACTTTATTATATACCTTTGGTTTCAAAAAGTAATTTTTATATATGACACTTTGTTGGCATTCCGTTTAAGCCCCAAAGGGGAAGGGGGACCTTTTTACCATGGTTCCCTGAGGTTTCCCCCAAAGGGGGGTTTTTTTCCCCCCTGAGTGTGTGGATGACTCCTATGAGTCTGGAATTTGCTAAATTTGGGCAAAAAAAAAAAGGAAAAAAAAATAAAAAGAAAAAATAAAAAAAATTAAGTAATAAAAAAAAAAAAAAAAAAAAAAAAAAAAAACAATTATATGAATGTGGTTTATAACCTGTCAAGCTTTTGTTGCGGTTCAGGAGTCAGGGGGAAAGTTGCAGGTAAGTTTGGGGACTAATTTTAACTAATAGAGGGTGTTTAAATCTCTGGTGTGAAGAGGGGGAGCTTTGGGAAGTGGCCCGCCTTAAGGGATGGTAAATGGAAAAGGTCGGGGCGGGCACGGTGGTTAATCAGGAGTGAGGATCTTCATAGGGCAGGGGCCCCTAAAGTGAAAGCCTTTTGAAGGCAGCCAGAGGTGCCGCCCCTTTATTGCGTCTGGCCGGGTGTGCATGTCAGACAGCTGGAAAATACACAAATTTTCTAGCACTCCACCCGACCCTTCCATTTTGTTGTACTTATATGGGTTTGAAAAAAGCTGTGGCCATTGACACAAAGGAGATGTGTTTGTGCATTTTTTTTTGGGTTTTAAAAATGGGTACAGTTAGAGGGGGTTCATCCCTATCCAAAAGTCATGACAGGGGAGCGAGTGCACCCGCCAATGGGGGCCCCCCAAAATCAGCTGCAGGGGGGGTATCCGGAATCCAATTTAAAAACCCTGAAGGTGGGTGCTGCGCCCCGTGTATTCCCGGGTCCTTTTTATTGTTTTTTTGTTTGCTTATCTGTGTACCTGACCTGGGTTTTCTCCTGACCCCGGTTTTCTCCTGATTTTGTACCTCACCCCCCGTTTGTTTTACCTCTGCTTTTTTTACGTTTATCCCTTGGTTCTATTTGTGGCCTTGCGTTCTATTTGATATTGACCCACTGTTGACTATTCTACTTCCCCACGTCCCCAGCACTTTTGCGAGAGGGCTGTCGCCCATTTTCCATTGCTGCCAGGGGGGATCAACAAAGGAGGGACAGGGGGGGTTCCGTTAGGGCTCACTGCACCCCCCTTGCGTGAATTATAAGGCCGAACCCTTTTCTCTAACCTCCTAGAACCCCATGACAGCTCTGGTAGAGCGGGGAGGGGCTAAGCAGCAGTTCGGATCTGGCACTGAGGGTGAACAAAAGGGGTACCCAAGTCAGAGGGTCCGCCAAACCTTTCCCCCTCCTGGGGAAACCCCATTCAGTGCCTGACAGGTTTTCTGGAAAACGGGAAAGGCTTTGTGACATTTAGAGAGGGTTGTCGCCTGTTTTTTAGGCTCTCCCTTCCTCAGGGAATGAGGAAAAAAGGGGGTGGGAATTTTTGCCCCTCTGCAGGCCCCTCCGGAGTGGGCATTTTCGTTACGCATGATCACCTGAACGTTTCTGTGACGGGTTTCTTTGCCGCTTTGGGGAAATTTTTAATGCCCCAGATGGGAAGCTGGGGGCCGAGCTCAGCTGACCATCTTGAGGCAGGGTGAGAAGATTGTGGAGGAGTTTTGCTCCGAATTTCGCCCTGGTGCTTTCCCGTCTGGAGGAAGGGACGCAGCCTCAGATGCCAGTTTGATAGGGTTAGTGACCTTTAAAAAGGATTTTTGGGTTTGTTAGCTACCCTGGTACTTTAGTGGGGCTTGGACGGCCGTTGTTAACACTTTTTTTAAAAACCAAAAAATTCCCCCCCCTTCCCACCATTCCCCCCCCCCCCCCCCCCCCCCCCCCCCCCCCCCCCCCCCCCCCCCCTCCCCTTGTTTGACTTAAACCCAGAGGAGCCATGCAAGTGGGGGCCTTTTCTGCCCTAGGCTGTGCCCTTTGGAATACTCGTCTTTCCAGGGTTTGGCTTCTACTGTGGAGAAGAGGACAAGAATTGGGAATGTAACGGGGGCCCAGGTGGGAAAAAAAACTCCAACGCCTAGGTGGTAGCAGGAAGATCACCTAGGAAAGCAGGTATTTCATTGTATCAAATAAGTTGTCTCCCTTAAGTGTCAATTGTCGCTGTCCGGTTTGGGAGGCTTTTGGGGGATTTGGATAGTTTTTTTTGTTGATGGTTTTCGCCAAAGTCTGGGCTCCCTTTGTAGACCGCTATTGACTCACTGCGGGCTGTGGCTATTGACTCCATCCACTGATCGGGGGTAACCCAATTTGTACCCCGGCTGGGATGGGGGGTGGGTCCATACATATTGAAAGTGTATTCTTTTGTCATGGAGGGCTCCCGCTTTTTGGTTTTGGGGTCCCCTGGTTAGAAACAAAACCCCCGTATTTGCTGGAATTTCGGGGAAAATTTAGTCAGGGGGGGGACAACAGTGTGTTGCGATGTTCCTTACCTGCTGGGCAATAGATGTGCAGGCTAAGTTCTATCGGGAAAAGCGCTTCCCAGCGTTGAGGCCTATGGGCCTTGTGCGTTGGCGCGGGCTAAGGTCCCGAACTCGTCCTCCTGGTGAATATGCCCTCCCTGTATAAACGCCCAATGGGGTTTTCAGGGGGGGTTAAACCGGTGGCATTCGGCTGAAATTCCCCTCTTCTCTCCTTACATAAAGTTCCGTCGTGCATTCGTAAGTGGTTATTCAGCCCGTGCTCCGCCTCTAGGCCCCCTTTCCCGTTTGCATAGGGGGGGTTAGATTAAAGAAGTCCCCGTTCTTGTTTTCGTAAGGCCCCAAAAATCATGCGTACCTGGGCCATTGGAAAGGGGGATGGTCCTGAGGGAGATCATGGGTTCGGCGAAAACCTATCCAAACGATCGCCTGGTGGGGAATTCCCTGGGTTAACCAGACAAACCCGCCATGGAAGGGTCCCGTGGCCCCCCCCAAAAAGGGGGGGGTACGTCATGGCTAGGCGTGCTAGGCTGCAGGGACCAGCAGGCTGCAGAGTTATGCCGATCACACCCTGATACCTTGCTTTTGGCAACTTGTGAGTGAAGGGGCCCCGCCATCCTGCAGGGGGGGGGGTTGCTCCAGCCATGGGGGACCGGAGGCCCCTCCAAACAGTGCAGGGGGGGGTACCCGGAATCCCATTTAAAATCCCCGAAGGCGGGTGCTGCGTCTGTGATATTCCTGCTCCTTTTTTTTTTTTGTGTTTGCTTATCGTATACCTGCCTGGTTTTTTCCTGACCCCCCGGGTTTTTCTCCTGTTTTTTCCTCACTCCCGTTGTGTTTATCGGCTTGTTTCTTTTCCCCCTGGTTCTGATTTGGGCCTTGGGTTCATTGTATTGACCGGATGTCTGACTATTTTACTTCCTAGTCCCAGCCTTTAGCTAGAGGGACTGTGGCCAGTTGCCGTCTGCCGCCTAGGGCAGCACGTCAAGTAGGCGGGGGCATGGGTGGGTTCCCTTAGGGTCACTGCACCTCCCTTGACGTGACAAATTAATTAATAAAACATTTTCAAACAAGTGCAAAATCAATAATTAAAATAAGTGTCAAATTTAGTCGTTGAACATAAGAAATGGTTTTAAATTCATTATCATCAGTATCATTTAGTAGATCAAAGAACATCATAATTTCATACAATACAAAAAGGAAGGGGCGCAATGAACCCCTCTTAACTTGGTTACAAAATTAAATTCATAAATAAAGAGGCATGTACACACAACACAGGAAGATTAATCCATTGGTGTTCTGTCTGTAGATGTGCACATGTCAGGTCCTTATTCATCACACAGAAGCCGACACGGCAAAGAACCAAGATCGCGCAAGAAAGAACTCATCTGCTGCATGCTCACAATGGGTATGAAAATCTAGGTGGCCATATTATATCAGGTTATAACAATCAGTGATCCAGTTCTATTGCTGCTTTTAGCAGATTAAAATAGTGTGGTTTTCCTCTTAAATTAAAGGTAAAATTTCCCCTAGTGCCTACAGTGCAAATAAAATTTTAAATTTTAATATATATAATATTATATAAAAAAATTAAATTTAAATTATATAAATTTTTTATTATATATTTTTTATATATATTTAAAAGCGTTAAGTTGAATAGGGGCCAACGGGGTTCACCCGAAAAGTTATCCATACCATGGACAGAGAATTGGGTGATGATACAGTAAAATAAAAGTATCACCCAAGAGTACAGTTAACCACCCAGTTTGCCACGTCCTGCTCTAAATCAGTGACACTATTGAAATAAACAAGTGAATAGATATTGATTAGAAAAAATAAGAAAGTAATAAACAAATTAAAAAAAGAAGTGCATGATAAAGGGAAATGAGGAAACTCAAGGAGATCAGTAAACTGCCGTGCAACAAATAAAAAAAAAATGTCTTTGTGAAAAAATAAAAATCAGTAACATACAAAAAAATGGATAATATACAATAACATTATAGAAAAAGAACCAAAGGACAAACAGCTGTCTGGCACGGCAGTTTACTGATCGTTTCCTCATTTCCCTTTATCTTGCACTTCTCTTTCTTATTTGTTTATTACTTTTTTTTTAAAACACTAATTTTTATTTACTTGTTTATTTAAAAAGTGTCACTGATTTGGAAAATTTGGAAAAGTTTCTGCTCTCTGCGACCTGCCATTTGTAAGCTTTTCACAAAGTTCTATCTCATTGCGAACAGACTGTATCTATAGTGGGGAAAATAAGTATTCGACACACTGGTGATTTTAAAAGTTTCCCCACCTTTTTTCCCACCTCTTGATGGTAAGCTTTTAAGAGGGTTTCATCCTGGGTCACTGACAGCCTACTCACATACAAAAAGATCCAGGATGAATGCCCCTAGTTGTCACCTAAAACCCTCAGCTATGAAGGATTGCCAAGGAATAGTGATGAGCGAGCCCTAAAAAGTTTGAGTTGAACCGCAAACTTTTTAGGGCTCGGGTTGAAGTTCGAGTAGAACTCGAACTCAAATATCGAACAATATTAAGGTCAATGGGAGAAGATGTTCACATTAATTTTTATACCTATATAGTTGAGAAGCTGTAATTACCACCCAGAAGAGTAAACTGGATATGTGGAACAACAAGAGAAGAAAGTTTGGCTCTAAGAGTGACAGAAAGATATTGTGAGGCTAAAATACTTAATTCCTTTCAATGGCTAACTGAAAAGCAGGGGCGCAGCTACAGGAGGTGCTGCTACAGGGCCCCTTTGACACCGGTATTGGAAATGGCACATGATAACTGGCAGGAGCCCAGTTTCACTTGTTGCACCAGGGCCCAAGAAAATGTGATATATGTGGTGGCAGCAAGAACATCCCAACGGGAACATGGAGGTTCAGCTGGCAGGGCCATAGTTATAAGGGGTGCAGTGTAGCTAGGGCTGCCGTCAGTCATCTATTAACCGTTTCAGGGCCCCATGCAGCTTAATCAAATGGGGCCCCCACCCATTACTAGTTACTATTTTTTTTAACATATCAGTGTTTCTATTGGGGCCCCTGACATGAATACTGTCGTATTGGCACTCTTGCCAGTTACCATGTGCCATTTCCAATATCGGTTTCTTCTTATGCGTCAAAGGGGCTTTTGGGACACCTCAGGATGTAGGGTCCCGTAGCGGCTGCTACCGCCAGGGGTGTCAGTAGGGAAGTACTCCTGTCAGGGGCCCTAATCAAAAAGGGGCCCTCAAATATAAAAAAAAAATAGGAACTAGTAATGGGTGGGGACTAGTGTTGAGCGATTTTTATCGACAAAGTTGAAATCGGCAAGGTTTTTATGGTGATCGAAATTTCCAGATCATGCGATAATTAAGGTTAAAATCTGAGCATCATCTATTAAGATCGCGCCTTTTTCGGCGCTTCCTGTAATTTTGGCGGCCAGCAAATCAGATTACAGAATAGAGCAGGGTGAGATGTGTGTGCGACGTCATGACTGGGATGTGTATGGTTGCGATTGGCTGGAAAAATCACATGACCTCGTTTTACATAGAACAGCGTTTCCTGTTTCAACCTCAGTGTCTCTCAGCGTCTCATAGGGATAGGACTTGCGCTCTGCCTGTGGCCAAACAGCTCAGCGAAATTAGTCTATTTCTGCACAGAGAAACCTCTACTATTAGCTGTGATCCTTCCAATTTAGTTATATTAGAGATTTGAAGATTTTATGTAGTTAGCTAGAGAATTTTAAAGCAGCATCTACCACTGTAAATTCACGGCGAGGGGAGCAGGGGGGGGGGGGCCCGCGGGTGAACACAGACAAGCTCTATCTATAAAGAACACTGGATAAAGTTCACCAAGACTTAGTGTAGACATTGTAGTGGAATATCTTTATTATTAACAGTTTGCTATTGAAATATTTCCTGGATATTGGGCAGCCTGAACTTATATTGGATACACATCATTTCTAGTAACTGCAGGTCTCCTTGTTAGGTGCAAAACTCCACTTTTATTATCAGTATACACTTCAGATAGGTGTTAATTTTAATTTTACCCATTACACCTGTGACTGTTGATATATCCACCTTGCAGTTAAATTACAATCCAGCAATCTTGTAGTCAGCACAGGTTGTTTGTTGCCAAAAATAACCGTGTAATCATACGAAAACATAACAGTTACGTGTTTTTTGACTTTTGCGCACCCCGCATTGTACATTGACGCAGCATCCACGTAAATCTTAAAACAGCAATTCTATATTCACCACAGCTGAATTTAAAGGTCTAAAAAATACCGTTTATTATACCAAAACATAACAGTTACGTGTTTTTGACTTTTGCACACCCAGCATTGTTCATTGACGCAGCATCCACGTAAATCTTAAAACAGCAATTCTATATTCACCACAGGTGAATTGAAAGGTGCAAAAAATACCGTTTATTATACCAAAAAAAAACAGTTACGTGTTTTTTGACTTTTGCACACCCAGCAGTGTTCATTGACGCAGCATCTACGTAAATCTTAAAACAGCAATTTTATATTCACCACAGGTGAATTGAAAGTGTGCAAAAAATACCGTTTATTATACCAAAACATAACAGTTACGTGTTTTTTGACTTTTGCACACCCAGCATTGTTCATTGACGCAGCATCCACGTAAATCTTAAAACAGCAATTCTATATTCACCACAGGTGAATTGAAAGGTGCATATACCAAAACATAACAGTTACGTGTTTATTGACTTTTGCACACCCAGCATTGTTCATTGATGCAGCATCCACGTAAATCTTAAAACAGCAATTCTATATTCACCACAGGTGAATTGAAAGGTGCAAAAAATACCATGTCAGCGTATCGTCAGTTGCAGGACCGTCAGGCCTGTCACCGCTGGGTCAGGGCCCTGTGAATCTAAGTAACGAACATCTTCGCCAATCTGTCCTTCAGTGGTTAATGCAACCTGCATCTAGCAGTCTTACCTCCTCGTCCTCGCAGTCACGGCCACAAATGTCGTCATCAGCATCATCAGCATCCGTCCAACATGAAGCAGCCCAAATGTCAACTCGTGTACCCACCACTGTGGATAATCCATTGTCTGCGGACCTCTTTGATGACAAAATGCGGTTGGGGTCGGGAAGGAATTGGGAAAAGATCAAGAGGATGATTTATTTTGCCTGACCCCCCGTTACTGATCCCATCAGAGGAGGGAAAGGGAAGCCGGTAAATCGGCAAAAAACCCCCGGGGGGTTTGGGCCCAAGGGCCTTCCCAGTCCCCCTTGCTTGTACCCCGCAGTTCTGGTGCAGAAAGTGGGAGGGCCAAGTCCCCCTGTTTTTGATGATGTTGAAAATGAGGGACTTGGGGATCCAGGGGTCTTTTCCGCAGAATTGCTTGCGACGCTTCAATCAGTGGACGAGGAGGAAGACGATGGGGTTTTTCAAAAAGGGTTCCCCCCCCAAAAAAGAAAGAGGGCGGTCGCAAAAGTCCGCTGATATGATTCCCCCAAGCCCTTAGGGGCAAACCCCGCCCTGTTTTACGGCGTCAAAAAGGTTCGGGCCTTCTTTGCCCAAAACCTTAAATTCCCCCACGATGTCAAAATGCCCCCTTTTGCGTAAACGCTTTAAGTAGGGGAAAAGAACCTTAAGGGGTTAACCCCCCACCAACATGTTAGTCACATGCAGCAAATGCATGGTTAAATTTTGGAGGGAACCCCTTGGGGGCCAAAAAAGGAAGACCGACCCCGGGCCTCCAACCATGTCAAAACCCTTTAATGTCCCCGCCTCCTCCTCCTCCCCCACCACCAAGCGTTCCCCAGCTCCCCATGTCTTCGAGTCATAAACGGGGGATCCCCCTCCGCTTAGCCCCCAGTCCCCTGAGTACCATAGCACCACCAGGGGACCCACCCATCCCCCTTCCCCTTTCCCGCCAGTTTGAAAACCCTGCACCCCGTACAGGGGCCAGTCTAGCAGCCAGCCTTCTGTTTCCCAGGTTTGGGGCAGAAAAAACATTTTAACCCCCAAAACCACCCCAAAGCCAAAAGCCTGAATGTCGCTTCCCGGGTTTTTTCCCCCTTGGAAATGTTCCCTTTTCCGTCTGGGGGAAACCCAAGAGGGGTTTCCGCCACCCCTCCCCTCCCCTGCCCCCAAAAACCGGGATCCCCGACCGGCATTTTTTCCCCAAAAAACCGCCCCTGCCCGGGCCCACCAAATTTGCTTTCAAAAATTTCAAGTGCGTTGTCTGCATCTTTTGCCCGGGAAAAAGCCCCATCTCACCCACCAAACAATGGACAAAAAGCAGGGCCCAAGGCCGCTTTTTATCTCTGTGCCCGCTCACTGGGTGAGCTGGGGGGAAATGTCCTGGGGGGTGACGGGGGCTCCAGGTCAGCGCACGCTCTTAAAAAACCGCAGGGTTGGTGAAAGGGCCCCTTTCCCCCCAAGGTCCCGGGGGGCATCACGTGCCCAGAACCCCGGGCCTTTGTTGAAAAAATCTGCCGGGAAACCCGTCCACACACGGGTCGGGAGCGTGGAGGGCCCTTAAGCAACAAACCCGAGCGCTGGCGGGTGACAAAACCCTTGTGCCAGGAAAGGGGGTTTTGCGAAAAAGGGGCGAAATCGTTTCCCGGGCCCTTTAAAATTTTCGGTGGGGCGGGGAGCACTCCCTTGCCTGGCACATGTATAAAACCTTTTTTTCCGGGAAATTTCTAAAGAGCTCGGGGGTTTTCGGACTGCCTGCGAAGAAGGTTTGGGGGGGTCGATTTTCGCACTTCCCCCTTTTCGAAACCCTGTTCCCTTTTCCTGCCTGGCTGCGAAAACGCGTCAGCTCGGCCTCCTCTTTCAACGTCTCATGTTGATGTGGCAACACGCTGGAATTAAACCCCTCCACATCTCCAGCGTTGGGGGCAGAAAGCGCAATGCCTTTAAGAGAAAAGTGACACAGGGCCCTGACAAGCCCGGGTGCGGCCCTGGGGAAATTTTTGAACCAAACCGAGAGTGGAGGCAGGGGGAAAAAACCTCAGGCACCATCCTTCCCAGTTTTGAAAAAGCCACCAAAAGGGTCAGTGCAAACAATGCCTTGTCAGCATGGCATTTTTGGTGTTTTTAGTTCTGGATGGGATCTTTGGGGAACACTCTGAAAACAACAGGTCCCGCCACCCGACGGAGGGGGGGAGACGGCCCAAAAAATGCGGCCCGGAGCCTTTCTCCCCCGTAAAAATCCAAAAGGGCCCCGACCGTTTTCCCCAATTTTAATCGGTCTTCTTTGGGGCCGGGGTTTTGGGGGTCCAAGCTAGTGCAAGGTGGGCCCCCACCCAGCTTCAGGGTTGAAATCATCTCAGGAAAGTCAGGGCTTTTGTTTAAACCCTGTCCGGGAGGCGCGGGGGAAAGGGGGGGAGGTTTTCCTAGCCCCGATGTTACCCACGTCCCGCCTTGGAAAGAGGTTGGCGCGAATTTGAGGGGAGGGGGGGAAGGGACGGGAAGATCATTTTTGCTAGTACCCCTCGACCCAGGGCGGGGAAAATAAAAGGGGCCCCAAACTCAACTTGAGTCCCTTGGATGCCCCCATTTCCCCCAAACATTTTCCTCCCCTTAAACCCATCAAAATAAACAACAGTTACTGGGTGGCCACCCTCCTGGACCCCCGGTACACAAAAAATCAGCACTTTCCTTCCCCCCCCCCAAATAGAGAGTAAAATGCAGGAAATGGAACCTTGCTAAATTAAACCCAACGGAGAAAAGTTGCCTTTTGCTTTTATGTTCCCCAAAAAGTCACGGTGGAACAACCTCGCGACTTTACCCGCAGTAGGTGCCAAAATAGGCGTAGTGGCAGCAGCAAGGGAAGGTGGCGAAGCCTAATGGGTGACCTCTGGCAAATCTTTGTTTTACCCCCCACCCAAAAGCATGCAAATTTTGGGGAAAACATCCAACACACAGAGATCAGGGTTAAGATCTTTGGGGCACGACTATCTGCGTCTCAAAACCGATGTTTTTTTTCATTTTTGTTCCCGGGCCCAAAAGACTTCTGGGTTTTCCAAAAAGGACGAATGGCCGAACCTTTGGCTGTCACCCCCATAAAAGGGTTTTTTCCCCGCCCCGCCAGCCAGGTTCCAAAATTTGGCCCGGGCCCTTTACACAGCTTTGGGGGTGGGCATTTGACAAACGCATTTCCGGGTTTCCAAAAGATATTTGGATCGTTTTTTATTTCATCAAGATGAATCAGGCAAGGGGTCTCTGAAGATGTTTTGGGCCCCCAAATTTCCGAGGTCACCGATTAGTTGCCGGTCAATTCACATTCCCCTTTTTAAACAAAATGGCCCCCTTGAAAACTTTTTTTTTAAAAAGACATTTCTTTCTGCAATTTTTTTTCTCTTTTCCTCTTTTATACTCTTTTTCTGGGAGGAGACTGTAAAAGACAGCAAGGTTTCATGACAACACCGATTCCCTTTACTACCTTTTTTCTTAAATTTTCGCAATTTTCAATGGTTTTTTAGGTTTATGTTGCTGTGAATACAGCTTAATTTTGGTCCTTTGGAACAGAAATGTGGGTTTAAGTGGCCCTTTCTCCCTACAATTTTTAAAAAGTGGCTGAAAAACATTTTTATAAATTTTTTTGGGGTCATTAGGGAGATACAGCAATAATCTTTGGTTTCCTTTTGGAAAAAAAAGTGGCTTTCTAAGTGGCAATTTCTCCCTAACAAAATTTTTTTCAGTGGTGAGAATCATTTTTATAATTTTTTGGGTCATGCGCTTTGGGGGGGCAGCAATAAATAAAAAGGTCCCCATAAAAAAATTTTTGTTTCAAAAAAGGGGAAATTTTTTTTCACCAAAATTTAACCAAAGTGGGTCAAGGGTCATGCTTTGAATTTTTTTTGGGGGATTTTGCTTTGAAAATTTAGCCAAAATAAAAGGTCCTAACAAAAATTTTTGTTTTTAACAGACATTTTGTTCTTCACAATTGTCCAAAGTGGCTCAAGGGTCATGCCCTTTTAAATTTTTGGGGGGATTTTTCGTGACATGCAGCTATACTACATGTTCCTATTCTAAAAATGTTGTTTCTAACAAAACATTTTTCTTCCCCCAAATTTTCCAAAGTGGCTCCAGGGGCTTTCTTTGAATTTTTGGGGCCCTTTTGCTGTGACATGCGGGGTATTCACAGGTTTCCCCTTTTTTAAAAAAAGTTGTTTCTAACAGAATTTTTTTCTTTCACAATTGTCCCCGAGTGGCTCAAGTGTGATGGTGCTGTCAGAAAAAAAAAAGGTTTGGGCATGTTAAAGGACACATTTTTGCAAAATGATTGTTTTTGCAAGATCTTTTAAAATAGCAAAAAAACCCCTGTAATTTAGACAACCCATATTTTAAAACAATTAAAAAAAGGAAAAAAAAAACATTGGGGGGATTCCATTTCCCATTTTAAAAAGTGTTTTTTTTAGAATTTAAAATACTAAAAAAAATTGCATGTAAAAATAGCTGGTTAAAAAAAAAATTTCCCCTTAATTGTACAAGGGAGGTACAGGGGAAAAAAAAGACCAGAAGTAGGGGGTTTTTAAAAGGACATTGGGGTATGTAAACAGGACAGAGAACAAAGTACCGAGACAATTTCCTCCCCACGTTGGTAAAAGAGGAAAAAAAAATACCAAAAAAAAAGGGGGACCGGGGTTAACAGGGTGTTAACCAACCCGTATTTCCCCAAATGAAGCTCAATTGGTTTTCCCCACTATAGGGGGGGCAAACCGGGTACCCCGGTCTTGACTGTGAATGGGAAGGCTGGAGTTCTCACAAATTCCCCCCCCCCCCCCCACTCGGTTTAGCACCCAGTTTTTTTTTTGCTGCGTTTAAACAGGGCATTTAAAACCCCGCGTGTTAATAGATGAGGCCCCCAGGGGCTCTTTAAAAGAACCCACTGTAACTCCGGCCCCCCCGGGGCATGTGTTTGGGACAGGCAGTTCTAGTAATGTCCAGTTTTTAAATAAAAGGGGGGTTTTAAAACTCCTTTTTTTCCCCCCCACTTTGTTTAAACTGGGGTTTAGACGGGGTTTTAAAAATCCCTTTCTTTTGGGCCCCCGGCCCGGGACAGTATATGTCCAGTTCCAAATAAAATGGTGGTTTAAAGACTCCTTTTTCCCGGGACTTTGTTAAACTTTGGGGGGTCAGACAGGTTTTAATGGTTCCCTATGTGGCCCAGGGGCAGGGGACAGTAAAAATGTCCAGTTTTAACTAAAAGGTGGGTTTAAAGGGCTCCTTTTTTCGGCACTTTTTAAACTGTGGGCAGACAGGTTTAATGGGCTTTTTTCCCGGGCAGGGCAGATATAGTTTGTGTCCAGTTCAACCCAAAATGGGGGGTTGAAAGGGCTCCTTTTTGCGGGGACCTTTTTTTAAAATTTGGGGGCTGCAGGTTTGGGGCTCATGCTGGGGTTTCCCGGACAGGGATATTCAATGTCCCCGTTTAAAGTAAGAGATGGTTCAAATCATACTGCCCTTTTTGGGATTTTTTAAATTTTTGGTTTTATGCAGGTTTTTGGGTCAGGGGTGTGGTTTTCCAAAAACAAAGGGGTAGTGAATGGTCGGGGATTTTTTAAACCTAAGGTTGTGTAAGATGTAAGCAACGTATCCATTTGGGGCTTGTTTGGGGGGTTAATTTTTAGCTTTCCAGCCTTGTTTGGGGTAATTTAAAGAAGGGTTGTTGCTCCCCCAGAAATTTTAAAGGTCATGCGCATTAAACGATGCTCACTATCAAAAAACCCCCTTTTGATAACGGGCCCACTATGACTAAACGATCGATCGCGATTTGCCAACGCAACGTCAATTTTAAAATTTGGACTCCTTTTTATTAGGATGTAAGGGGGGCTCTGAAACGGTTAGTAGATAACTTATGGCAGATTTTGAACTATCATGGGATGGTTTATTTAATGACGGATGGGGGAAATTTTATTTCCCATTTTTTTTTTACGGGAAAACTTTCTTTCAGTTTTACTAGTAAGGCATTGGTCATGGGGGAACCCAAAATGGTCTGAGATCCACGCTTGATTAATTTTGATAAATGTCAAACAATCCACATTGTCTGAGATAACACTGCTTGGTAGGATAAAACTTCTATGCCATGTCGAGCAAGCTCAGGCCATTCATCTAGTCTGAACAGCCAGAATTTCAATGGGTCCAGATTAAGTCCTAAAACATCGGTGTTGAGACACAGGTAGTCATTGACCATGGTCTTAATGAGGTCTCTATGTGTCTGAATGCTGCCCTGCCTTGCAGGCGTTGGTAAGGTGGTAAACAAGGATTGCAAAATGTCACTAAGTAGGGTTCTGTCACACTGCCTACTGCTGCTGTGGCTACTTGCCATTCTACTGCTGCCGCGTTGCTGACGTTGTCCCATTAGAATGTGAAGAAGACGCAAAAGATGTCTCGAGTTGGTCAATGAGCACTGTCAAATTCCTGCATTCTACTGTCAACTTCTGTGGGTGGAAGGAAATTACTCACTTTTGTCTTGTAACGTGGATTAAGGCGGATGGCCACCTAGTAATCGCTGTTAATTTTTATTGTCTTCATGCATGGATCATGTTTCAGGTAATGTAGCATCCAAGCACTCATGTGTGAGATGCTGCCGGGATATCCCAAACATCTGGGTCGAGGGGCACTAATGGGATCTTCTTCCTCCTCCTCTTGTAACCTGTGTCAACCTCTTACCACTGAAGAGTAATCAGTGTCCACCTCTGCCTCCACATCCTCCTCCACTTCCTCATCCTGACCGTCACCAGAGCCCTGGCTAGCCTCATGCGCTCTACTCAGTGAGTTAAACTCCCGTCCTGCACCCGCCCTCGAAACACCGCCTAAAGAAGACCTAAACAATTGTGAAACAGTCGGGCCTTCTACATCCTCCGGCGAGTAAGGATCTGTGTCTGCCTCCTCCTCCTCAGTATTTGGGACTGGGAATGGTGCTTGCTCATGCTGCTCCGGCACATTGGCAACAGAGGACTGATTAGGCTTGGAAGTTGCCTAGGAGACAGAGGATGTCACAGTGGTTGAAGCCCAGGACCTGTGTGGCCTTTTTTTCTCCAAGTGACTCTTCCACAGCAATTCATGCTTTACATGCATTTGCCTGTTCATGCTCGTGGTGCTTAAAGGGATTGTCTCACTACAAGAATTGCATTTTATGTTAAAGATCTTGCAAAAATAAGTCACTTTGTAATATATGTCCATTACCAGTGTCTTACGTATTCCGAGATATCCCCTCTTGTATGGGCTGCATCAGCTCCTCAGGTTGCTATAAATCCAGACCTGTTTGATCTATCCTTAGAGGCTGCCTGCACTGGTTGCTATAGCTACAGACCTGGCTTCTACTGCAGCCTAGTGGAAGTCAGTAAACACACCCCTGAATTCAAAATGAAACCAAGAAAACAGGATGAATCAATGTAGTGAGACAACTCCTTTAAACGCTTTAGATTCTTTCCTCTACTAATGCATAGAAAGCAAATCCGGCATATGACATCACTTGGCGAATCTGAGGGTTGATCGAATAAGGCCCAGACTTCACAGGTACTGGCACCTCTTCAA
This sequence comes from Phyllomedusa bahiana, assembly GCA_025379985.1. Taxonomy (NCBI): domain Eukaryota; kingdom Metazoa; phylum Chordata; class Amphibia; order Anura; family Hylidae; genus Phyllomedusa; species Phyllomedusa bahiana. The sequence continues at coordinate 23,624 of JAODAL010050396.1, forward strand.
CGGTAAAAACCGAGTACTGGTGTTCCCGCTGCCACCACTGACCACGGCTGGCAGAGTAATGTCAACAGACGTGTGCAACCACCCTTTCCCTTTCTGAGGTCGAACCCGCAGTGACACTACCCCATCATCCTCCTCCTCCACTGATGATGCTCTCGCCAGCTGCTGCATAAAAAGACCACGTTGGATCCGCAATGTCATCATCATCACAGTTGACTTCCTCTTCCTGACAGTCAACATACTCAATCTGCATGCTAGAAGCTACGGGCACTGCGAGGCATTGCTGACCGATCAGGATTTCTGCCCACGGAACTTCCTTCTCCTGCTTTGAGGGCATCAGCGATTGGGCATCAGAGCAGACAAAATCATCCTCTTTGGTCTCTTGATCTTTTGAAATGCCTTAGGACCCCAACTGCATTGTGTCATCAAAGAGCTCTTCAAAATATGGATTATCTGTAGTTGTCTGTTTACTGGGTGACATTTGTGCTTCAGGTTGGACTGATGATAATGATGACATTTGTGCAAATGATTGAGAGGAAGAGGAGGTAAAACCACTGGATTCAGTGTATGTTTACCACTGAAGAACAGATTGGCGCTGCTCTTCAGTACTGAGATTCACAGGGAACCAACCAAGCGATGACAGGCCTGATGGTCCTGCGACTGACGATGTGCTCACTTGTGTGTTGTCTGGAGAACTAGAAGGAGTGCCTTGTGTCGTACCGCTAGCTCCACTTCCTATGCCCCTCCTTTCTCACTTACCACCTCTACTTTTCTCCATGTTCTAGCTAAATATTAAAAAGCTAAAGATTTGATAAGAGTCTATTATGCAAGAATTCTAACCCCAAAACTGGAACAATGAACTTTTGGGCACTTAATCACATTTGCAGCAAAAAAACAGTATTTGAAAGCAAATTATTTCTATAGCAAACTTGTTAATGGTGTCTTCTGCAATAGCTGGACCCCCAAAACAGCAAAAATGAACTTTTGGGCACTCAGAATAAAAAGATGGGAAAGATACAGCCAGCATTAAAAAATCCCTAACTATTGTTGTCTATGATTCCATAAGTGCTTTACCCACCCCTAGCTAATCTAACTATCAGCTTTTTCTGCCTAAAATCACTGATAAATAGTGTGTCTGCATGCATACAAGCAAGCAGACAGAGAGCAATGCGTTCAGTACAGAGAGTGAACTGCAAATGACGTTCACAAGGAAATACAGGGAAATATATATAACAGGGTCATGTGATTTTAGCAGCCAATTAGATCACTGCACCCTCACTGGTGACGTTTTTGACCCCCCTCTTTGCTCTGCACTGATTGGATGGCCACCAAAAGTGCAGGAAGCAGCTAAAACCAAAACTAAAAATGGTGTGTTAAGTGCACGTGTCAAACGCTAATTTTATTCGAACGAACCGTAAAAAGCTGAGTTCGGCTCGAGCTCTAAAAAAAACGAGAAGTTCGACTCGAACTTAACTTTTCTCAAACGGTTCAATCAACACTACCAAGGAACTCCAACCTATGCTACATAAAGACAATAGACTTAAATAAGTATACACAGTTCTTCCTCTCCTTACCTTTAGGCAATCACCAAACCTGGGACTAATAATGTCCAGAGTGCCGTGAAGTCCCCTACAGAAAATGGCACCTCACCCTGCCTGCAAAACAGGTGCTAGACCTGAAAGTACATTCACAACATAGATAGTGCACCTGTTCCACAGTCAAAGTAGGTGCACAGAATCAGGGGAACTTTTTTCCTGCGGGTCACCAAAGTAGTGTCCTTTTATAATTTTGTTTTGTCCCCCACGGCCTCTAGTGGGGAAACGTGAAAGCAATCAGTCGCGCATGAACTTCCCACCATTTATTTAAAATAACAGCAGGACAGATCTCCCAGTGGCCACACATTTGTCCGGAGATGACCACTCTATGTAAGATTTGCGGGTTGTCTTAATGGATCATTTTAAGACACAAAGAATTTTAAAGTAAGGGAAAACCAAAAAACAACTTTTTTAAACTTTGCAATATGGGTATAACATCCATACTAGTTTCATGTCACGCTATGTGTAAAATGTGGGGACCACAATTCACCAGCTGATAGCAAATAGATAACAACAAAAGTTAATGTTCCTCCTGTCACACCTCACAAGTTTCCAGATTGTTGACCTGTTATAAATATCTTCTCTACTTCTATTGCATTTTGTTATTTTTAAAGATTTTAAGATCATTTGAAGATCCTTGTTAAGTTTCTTGTAATACATCATCTATGCAGAATTTAAACATCCATAAATTTAAAAAAAAACCCTTTTTCCAAACCATCAGCCCAAAAAGGGAACCGCCGAAAAAAATTTCTTGGTTGCTGTCCGAGCGGACAAAACCTCTCAGCAGACCCAAGCCTATCTCCAGGTTAACCAGATGCACCGTGAACAAGGAGCTGCTTAAACTCTCCGGCAGACTGAGGAATGACTGTAAACTCATAAAAAACAAACGTTAAAAAAGTTAAACTAAATAGCACCAAGTCAACTTGGGTAATTCTGTCGGTCACTTAGAATTTATTAGCTCAAACCAGGTCATAGGTGCAGTTCGAGTTAGTATATATCCTACCATTCATCTATAGGTCGTAACAGCAGTTAAAATATCAGTTAGTTTAATTAAAAAAAAAAAAAAGTAGCGTAAAATGAATGAAGGAAATTGTAGAAATTTTCCAAAAAAAAACCTGAAAAGGGGTTTCGAGAAAATTCCATCCTGGGAGAAGAAAGAATGAAAAAAACAAAAACTGAAAAACTTAAAAAATATACAGAAGAATGGCCTAAAAAGAAAGGTCCTTGAGCGTCCAAGTCTTTTAAAAATTTTGGGGCGACATGTATAAACGGCGCTGCGCCAGTATTCTGGCGAACCTTGCGGCAAATAGCTGTCGTTGCCCTGTTTTGTAGATGCATGAACGGTCACACTCCAAACTTTGTTGCAGTCGGCACCTATCTCAATACTTTTTAATGTGGCAAAGATGTGGGGGTGTTCTGGGGGCATCGCACCACATTTGTTGGATTAGACACATTTATGAATGCTTGATGCAAAAACAGCAGATAAATGTTTGAAAAAAGCCAACCAATTAAAGGTGGTCTGCCTGAGCCTGAGTTGTTGGAGTGGCACTATATTGCATCTGAATGTATGTCCCACAGAAGAACAGATTTATACATTCTGCCACATCCTACACTACTGCCTGCCAGCACCAACGTTCATACATGTCACCCTATTGTTAACTTTATAAAGTTTTTTCTCCCCTTTTTTAAATTTTTTCATTTTTTCTTTACATGATCAAAAAATGTCTAATAAAATACAATATGATAAACACAGGTAATCAAGTGGGGGTTTTAAACCACCTTTTAAAGGGACTGAACCTAATTTTTGTTTCAAATGTTTTCTTACCCTTTCTCATGGAAATTTTTTAATTCTTTTTAATAATTTTTTATTTCGCATCTAGTAGCATCTCATCTAGAAATGTGCAATGGGATGACGGGGTTATACACTAGATAAGTGATTTCCAAAAAATCCCTTTTAGGATCCAAACTGACAAAGGGCCCCGAACTTAACATTTTTTGTTTGCATTTATGAAAACAAAACCAAAGCCTTATTTATAAATGGGAAACCCAGGGTTTAACATTCCCTAGAAAACGCAAGATAGTCTCCACCAAAAAGTCATTTGGATGATTTATAGGACTGATCTCTTTAAGAATTTTTTTAGTTCGGCATCGTTTTTGGGGGGGGGTGAAAATACAACTTCCATGAATGTTGGTTTTCTGTTTTCAGGGATAACCCCCAAAA
>JAODAL010050397.1:0-27436 GCA_025379985.1 Phyllomedusa bahiana
AATATAGCTGTGAAGCCCCTAGGATTTTTGCTTTACAAAAAATCTACCACACATTATTTTGCCACAAAAAAGCAAATATGGATGTGAAAATAACAAACATAGTCCCAAAAAAAACTACATTTGCTCCACAGACATCTTGAAAATTTCGGGGAACCCTGCCGCGATCTACATTAGTTTGCAGAGTAACGGAATGGATAACTGTTTTCTTTTTCTTTTTTTTTTTTTTAGATGGAATCTGCACGTAGTTAAAACTTATCACCCCTTTTGGATGAATTCATTGGTCCCGCGAGACATTCCCCCCCTCTTTGGAATACATTAACATTTATTTATTTTTGTTTGATTGTTTTATATTAAATAAAGATTGCTTTTAAAGTTTTTTTTATTTTTTTTTCCCCGCGTTTTTTTAGGGGGGGTGGGAAAAATTGGTTTCCAGCTTGGCTTTTAAAAAGGGGGCCCCTGTAATATGATAATACCAAAAGTTGCAATTATATGGAAAATTTTCTTTTTATTGTGGGGGGTGGGATGTTACTGACACATCATATAGTGTTGGATAGTCCCCCCGGCTGCTTAAATTGGGGGCAAACATTCATTTGCTGAGACAGGTTTTTTTCACCAACGAAATTTGGGGTTTAATTTTGAAAAAAGCATTATTGCAGTCTTTATTTTAAAAATTTTGTCTTTGATTGGGCTAGAGATTAAAAATCTGAAATGTAAATATATATATAAATAATACAGTATAAAGAATTAATACGGGGGTGTTTTTCGGACTTCCCCTTTCCGCTATTTTTGCACAAGGGCGCAAAGAGGGTTTTTTTTTACTAAAGCCACCGGAAGTAGTGTTTTCCATTAAAAATAAGTGATTGGGGGTTTTTTCCCGTTTAAATTTGGGCGGTTTTTAATGGACTATACTGAATGTTGTTGTTTTTATGTTTCCTGAAGTTTCATCTGCAGGTGTTTAAAGAGTAATTTTTAAATTTTTTATATTTTTTAAAATATTTTTAATGTTTTTGTAAGTTTATTTATTGTAAAAATTTTCACTTTGTTTTGTAAAATATCCCTATGAAATGTATATCTTTTTTAAGTACAATATATTGGTCGGGAAACCCTTTTTAGAAAAAATTAAGTTTTTAAATTTAAACCCGAAAACCAAAAATTTATACTGTTTTGTCATTTAAATTTTTATTTCTAGTTTTGACACGCCCTTTTTCAGTTTCCTTTTTAGCAAATTTCTTCCCCTTTTCGGGGACCATCCAATTTATTCAAGCACAGAGAATTTTCAAAATGTCAAACGCTGAGGGGTTTAGGGCTTTCATTGGGTGCTACAATCACATGACCATGCTAAAATATCTCACTGTATTTTTCCCTTTAGAACACCATTTTCCGCTCACTCTCTGTACTGTAAAAGACTGCTAATTTGTTAGTTTTTGAAAAACAATTTTTCCCCTCCCTAACATCCCATATTAGGGAGTTTTTTTTTAATTTTCTGGCCCGCTAGTGAAACGATTACATTGACTACGTCATCCGGGCGATAGTTTATATCGGGAATTTTAAACCAAAAAGATATCCGATAGCGATAATAATTTTTCGCCGATGACCCCTTAAAGCAAAGGGAGGGAAAAATTGGGGAAAAAATGTCCGGGGCCTTGTGGGTTCGACCGGAGAGAAAAGCTCCCTGTCTACATTTTGTGTCCGCCCTTCCCCCCTTGCGGCGGGGCCTTTTTTTTTCAGAAATGTCCAACGATCTTCCCCCGAAACTAAGATCACCACAATGCCTATGCTGACAAGGGCATTGTCCCGCACTGACCCCTTTTGGGGCTTCTTTTAAAACTGGCAAGGGTGGGCAGAGTCTTTTTCCCCGCCTCCCCCCTCTCGGTGGCTCAACAAACCCCCAGGCCGCAAACCCCTGGGTTTCAGGCCATGTGTCCCCTTCGAACTTTTGTAATGGGATTGCCTGCTGCCCAAAATTTTGCTGGGCATGTTTGAAGGGTGGAATTCCAGCGGGTTTGGGCCCCAACAACCCAAAGAGACGGGTTAAAAAAGGGGGGCCAGCCTTTATGCTGAACGCAAACCAGGCGGGACGAAACAGGTGCAACGGGGAATGCGAACCAAAACCTCGACCTTTCCCCCACAGGCAGTCCAACCCCGGGGAGCCCTTTTGAAATTTTTTTGGATGACAAGGGTTTATGACCTTGCCAGGGAAGGGATGTTCTCCCAACCTACCATCTTTAAAAGGCGGCCACAAAATTTTGCCCCTTTTTCGCACACCACCTTTCCTTTTCAAAAAGGTTCTTTTAAACCCCCCCAGCGCCGTCCCCCCGTTGCGGAGAGGCCGTCCACAGCTCCTGACCTTTATGTACGGGCCAAAGACAGATTAAAAATTTAAAACGGGCCCGGTTTCCCCTGGGGACGGAAAGCCACTAGAGGGCCCTTTGGGGAAAAAGCCCTGCACCCCTCCCGCATTTTTTAAACAAGCGCTGAGCCAAGCCCCCCGTCAAACCCCCAAGACAACCCCCAGCTTACCCCGTGAGCTTCCCCGAGATATACGGCCTTGGCCGTTTCTTTTCTAGTCCCTGGTTTTCGGGAGCAGCTGGGCTTTTTTTTTTTTTCCTTTTTTGGACACAGATGCAGACCAAAAAGCGCTTGAAAAATTTTTGATGACACATGGTGGGCCCCGGGGGGACGGGCTTTTCTGGGAAAAAATCCCCGCTTTGGCAAACTGGGATTTGGGGGCAGGCAAGGGCCAACATGGGGGAAAACCCCTCCGTGCCACCAGAAAGGAAAGGCCCAAAAAAATTTCCCAAGGGCCAAAACCCCGGCAAAAGCCGGGCATTCAGGGTTTTGGCTTTTGGGGTGGTTTTGGGTTAAAGTGTTTCTTTTGCTCCAAACCGGAAGACAGAAGGCGGCTCTAGACGGCCGCTGTAAAAAGGGGGCAGGTCGTCAAACGATGGGAGGAAAAGGGGGAGAAAGGGTCCCCTGGTTTTGCTGGTGGTACTCGGAAAGGGGGGAGGGTGAACGGAGGCTGATTCCCCCGAACCCTGACTCGAGAAAACAGGGGGACTTAGGAAAGGGTTTGGGGGTGGCGGGGGGGGGAAGGAAAACAGAGGGGGTGACAGTGGTTTGGAAACCCGGCCCTCCGGGCGGGGCCTTTTTTTTGGGCCCAACGTTGCCCCCATTTTTCCCCAACCCATGCATTCGCTGGCCCGGACTTTGACATTTGGGGTGGGTTTAACACCTAATTCTTGCCTCTACTTTTGCGTTTACGGCAAAGGCGGCATAAACAAACGCTGGGGGAATCAAGGGTTGCTCAAAGAAGGCAAAAGGGTTTAAAGGTCCGGACCTTTTTGACGGCAAAAGCAAGGAGGGGGTTTTCCCCTGACCCCTGGCGGCGTAATCATACAGGGGGGACTTCTGCTACCGCCCTCCCCCTTTTTTGAGGGGGGGACCCGAATTTACACCCAAAACCCCCCCCCTATTTCCCCTCGTCAAATGATGAAGCGCTCAAAGCAAATTCGCTGAAAAGACCAAAGTTGGATCCGCAATGTCGTCATCATCAACACAAGTGGACTTTTTTTGTCCTGCATTCTGCATCCAGGGGCTGGGGGGCTACACCAAAGGGGGCACGCAAGGCGTTGCCCCACCCCCCCCGGTTTTTTGCCGAATTTTACCCCCCCTTCCTTTTTCCCCCTCTGATGGCATGAGAAACTGGGTGTCAGAGCAACAAAAAAAAAAAAAAGTCCTCTTTGGCCTCTTATTTTTTGGGAAAAGCCTTCTGGGCCCCAACCCAATTTTTTTCATCAAAGATCTTCAGAAAAAGGAAATTTTCCACAGTGGTGGTCCCCGAGTAGACATTTGGGGTGCCTTCCCCTTCATGTTGGGCGGAACTGATACTGATGACCACAATTTTGGCAGGACTGGGGACGAGGAGGAAAGACTGCTTATGCAGGGTTTCATTAACCACTGAAGAACAGAATGGGGACGCTGTTCGTTACTTTTAATTACAAAGGGGCCCCGACCCATTGGGTTTACAGGGCCCACCCGGCCGCCAACCCCACGATCTGCTGGGATGCGTGTTTTTTCGCCCCGCACAGAAAAGGGGCAAAACCCTTTTCCATTTCCTCTACCCCCCCATTTCCCTACCCCCCCTTTGGGTCGCTTTCCACCCGAAAATTTGCTCCATGTTCAGAAAATAAAAAATTTTAGAAGGGGAAAGGAAGAGTTTTGGTAAGTCTCTTATTAAAAGACGGGAAAAAAAACAGCTAAATTTTCAAAAACCCAAAATTTAAAAAAAAATTTCTTATTCAAATTTTTAAATGGGAAGGTACCCTATCCAAAAAAAGCTTGACTGACCAAAATGGAAAAAAAAAAACCAAACTAGATTTATACGGAAAATAAAAGGTATTTTTTTGGCACCTATCAATACACCTTTGGTGAACTACAAAAAATTTCTGGGTTCAAAATTTTTTCTGCAAGGGAGCTCATGAACAAACTGGCCTGCGGGCCCAAAATGAAAAAAACCCCCCTTTTTTGAAATGTAAAAAACGGGAAAAAAAACAAAAATTTTTTTTTGGGACCTATCAATACACCTGTTGGAAATACAAAATTGCGGGTTTAAAATTTAAAACGCAAGGTACCTCTATCAACAAAGCTTTTACGACCAAAATTTAAAAAAAAACCTATCTTTAAATGTAACGGGTTTAAAAAATTTTTTTTTGGGACCAAACAAAACACCTTTTTTACTAAAAAAATTCTGTATTCAAATTTAACTGCCAAGGGGGTCTATAAAAAACTGGACTTGGGGAAAAGTGAAAAAAAAAGTATCTGAAATTAAAACGATAATAAAAGGTATTTTTTGGCCCCCTATCAATACACATGTGGTTTACTACAAAATGCGGGTTTAAATTTTAAATGCAAGGTGGGTCCAAAGAACAAACTGGCCGCCCCCAAAGTAAAAAAAAAAACTATCGGGGAAAAAATACGATTTAAAAAAAGGTAATTTTTTTCACCCAACAAAAACACCTGGGACTACAAAATTGGGTTGGGTTCAAATTTAATGCAAGGGACCTGTATGGGAAAAAAAGCGGGGCCGCGCCAAAAAGGGGAAAAAAAAAATGTATTTGAAAAGTATACGGGTAATAAAAATATTTTTGGCACCAAACAATACCCTTTTTTGACTACAAAATTCTGGAATTTTAAATTTTAAAAGCAAAATACCTTTTATCCCAAAAAAGTTTTACTACCCAAAATTGAAAAAAACACCAAATTAATGTTAAATGAAAAAAAACTGGAATTTTTCAACCAACAAAAAAGACCGCAGGGAAATAAAAAGAAACTGAACCCAAAAAAAGTTTTAGGGAGGCCAAAAACCTCCCCAAAAAAAAAATTTTCAACAAAAAAATGTTAAAAAAAACATTGCAAAGCAATGTCTACACTAATTTTGGGGGCACAATAACCAGTAAACTTTTAAAGAAATGTCCTTTTGTTAGCCCCCCCTCCCCCCCCCGGGCTTTACCCGCTAAAAAGCCCCCTTTTTAAAAAACCCCACCTAACTACCTAAAAACCAAAACTCTGATCAAACCCCAAGTTCTAAGGGTTTAAAGCTAAAAGTAAAGGGTGTCCTGTTAACAAATAAATAATTTCGCTGAACGTTTGCACAAGGGAAGCGCATGCCCAACCCCCTTTGAATACACACACACGGGTTTAGCAGGAAGGGGTTTTTCTATGAAAAAAAAGGTCATGGGGATTTTTTTCCAAAACCCAAACGAAAACCAAACACATCCCCGCCCGCCCTTCCCCACACAAACCCCACCCCCGCTCTATTCTCTAAAGATTTTTTGGGTGCCAAAAAAACAGGGAAACCCGAAAAAGGGAATTTTTAAAATTTAAAGACAAACACGAAAAATTTTTTAAACCCAAATTATTTCGGAACAAAAAATTCCCATCAACATAAAAACCAAGCCGATTTCACCTTTTTCGATAATAATCGCCCAACAAATACTGGGGGCATAAATTTCCCCCCACACCCCCAAAACTGTTTTTTTTGCACAATTTCGGCTCATATTTTTTTCCTAACCCCCTCATAAACCCTGGATAAAAATAAAAGAGCTTGATTTGTAAAAACATACTCAGGGCCCAAAATTTTTGTATTTTTTCTGTTTTTGGGGGTTCATAATTGGGAAAAAACGGAAAACCGCTCCAATCTCCTATTTCAAAGGGGGTTTTGGGGCCCCCACAGGGTCAAGGGGCCCGTACACTGCTACCGCGCACCCCCTAAACTACACCCCTCTTTTCAAGCTGTCCTCCCTTTTTTTTTTATTTTGCCATTGAAAAATGAAGTATTTAAGGGCCCTTTTAATTTTTTTTCCCGTCACTTTTTTAGGCTATGTTTTTCCCCGGCTTTAAAAAATTGGGGGGCGTAATTACCCCCGCAATTACGCCGTGTTCGGGGGGGGGGGTGGGGGGCCCGGGGGAAATAAGCAGGGGGGCCCCACTTGCCGCCCAAAGACCCATCACTGCACGCGCTAAACGCCCTAAAAGTACAAATTTAATTAAACCCCCGCCCGGGGGAATTTCCCCGGGGGGGGAAGGGAAAATAATTTTTACGTTCTCTAAGAGAACTTAATAAACCCTAAGAATGGCCTTTTTTTGCCCCTAATTTTCGCACTTCGGGCCTAATTAAAAACCAAAAACGGCCCATTATAAGCCGTGTAACATGCCTTTTTAAACCAAATTTTTCTTTACCAATTTTTTCCAGTATTTTCCATTTTTTTAGTTATGGATGGGGAATTCCAGCTTCTAAATCACCTGTTAAAGGGTAAAAATTAAACCCCAAAAATTTATTTTAATGGGGGTTTTAGTTCTAGGTCAAATAGAAAACCTTTAAAACCAACCCCTGTAAATTTAGGTTTTCCCAAACGAACCCTTTTTCTGCTCACTCAACTCTAATGGACAAATATTTTGCACCTTGCACTTTAATTATATGTTTGGGGTTTTATATATATATATATAAAAATAATATAAATATATTATATATATATAATATATATAATAAAATAAAAAAAAAAGAAATTTCCTTTCCCAAATAAAACCCTGTAAAGGGAACCCAAACGTCGGTAAGCAATTGGAAAAAAAACTGTTTTTCTTTTTCCCCCGGGAAATTTCTTGAAGAACTTTCCTTATTCCTCTAAAAGCTATTTTCCCCAAACTTTTACCACCCCCGCTCATCATCCCGGATATTTTTCCCGCTCAGTGCGCTGTTCTTTAAAAATAAAAATAAATTAAAATATATATATATATATATATATATAAATTATAAAATTTTATTAAAAATATATATATTATATATATATATATATATTATAATATAAAGCTGGTGCCAAAAGTATTGGGACCCCGGCAATTCTGTTTTAGGGAAAAAACTCGGGTTTCCCTTTCCCGAAAAAAGATTGCAAAACAAAAAATTCTTTGTATTAATTTTCTTCATTTTAATTTGGGTTCCCAAAAAAAACCACAAAAAAGAATCTCCTAGAGCCAAATTTTTTTATAAATTTCCCCACCAAAAATAAAAAAAGGGGGTTTGGAAAAAAAGGGAATTTTAACCCGTTTGAAAAATCCCTTTGAAGCTTCCTTAAAAATTTTTTTAAAATTTAAAAGCACCTGTTTAAATTACCTTGGCACCTAACAGGTGTTTTCAATAACTAAAACACACTTTCAAACCATTGAAATGGAATTTAAAATTGAAAAACCTCGTCCCGTGTCCCTTTTTGGGGACCACATTGACATGGAAAAAAAAGAAAAACCAAAGAACGTCTAGGACTTGAGAATCCAAAAATTTTTAGGAAGCATGAGCAAACTCCCAAGGGAAAATTTCCCCTCTTCAAAAACCTTAAAATTTTCCCGGTTTTTACCGTGCACAGTGGGCCCCCAAAACCAAATTGTGAGAAGCATGAGCAAACTCCAGGCTACATGTCCATTTTTCCAAAGACCCGAATGTTTCGTTTCTACCGTGCGCAATTTTCATCAAGAAGTTTTAAAACCCATGGCCCCGTGGGCAAACCTTTCCCAGATGTGGACGGGAAAAGAAAAAAGACGGAGAAATTTAACCAAGATTTTGCAGAAAGGATAAAGAACCTCGAAAAACATCCAAAAAGTTCAAGCCCCTCAGGCCGAGAGTACAACATGTCAAGCCGTACTTCCTCGGGGTCTGCAAAGAAAAGGGGCCTAAAGGTTTGGAAAAACCCAGGAAGACCCCACTTCTTACCCCGAGACATAAAAAAGCCAGACTGGAGTTTGCCCAAACTTACCTGAGAAAGCCTAAAACATTTTAAAAGAATGTTCTCTAGTCAGATGAGACAAAAGTAGAGCTTTTTGGGAAAAGGCATCAACATAGAGTTTACAGGGAAAAAAAAGAGGCATTCCAAGAAAATAACACGGTCCCTACAGTCAAACATGGGGTTGCTTTGCTGCCTCTGGCACTGGGCTGCTTGACCGTGTGCATGGCATTATGAAGTCTGAAGACTACCAACAAATTTTGCAGCATAATGTATTGCCCAGTGTGAGAAAGCTGGGTCTCCCTCAGAGGTCAGGGGTCTTCCAGCAGGACAATGACCCAAAACACACTTCAAAAAGCACTAGAAAATGGTTTGAGAGAAAGCACTGGAGACTTCTAAAGTGGCCAGCAATGAGTTCAGACGTGAATCCCATAGAACACCTGTGGAGAGATCTCAAAATGGCAGTTTGGAGAAGGCACCCTTCAAATCTCAGGGACCTGGAGCAGTTTTTCTAAAGAAGAATGGTCTAAAATTCCAGCAGAGCATTGTAAGAAACTCATTGATGGTTACCGGAAGCGGTCGTTCGCAGTTATTTTGGCTAAAGGTAGTGCTACCAAGTATTAGGCTGAGGGTGCCAATACTTTTGTCCGGCCCATTTTTGGAGTTTTGTCTGGAATGATCAATGATTTGATTTTTGTTTCATTCTCTTTTGTGTTCTTTTATTGCAAGCAAAATAAATGAATATATTAATACCAAATAATTAGTGATTGCAATCATTTTCAGGAAGAAACTGAGTATTATCTGCCAGAATTGCAGATAATATAATATATTAATATTATATATATATATATATATATATATATATATATATATATATATATATATATATATATGTCTTGTTTGGGACACATTGTGCTTGAAAATGGCTCCATGGAGGAGTTGAAATGTAGCATGTACTGACTTGGGTGATTTTTTATTTTTGGTGGTGCTTTTTTTTTTGCTTTTGCACTATGGAGGATTGAAGTCTTTACTTCTAAGCTTGCACACTTTGATTATTTTATTGCTGTATCCTTTGGGTGGATTGTCATGGATACCTGTGACATACTGCTGAAAGGTAATGTTAATGGCGCCTTACTTGCACTGGTTCTGCTGCAGTTCCCTGAATGACATGGTCTCACAAGGTCGCCAGGACCTGATAATCAATATAGCCCTTGCTAATCCTAGTATCATGCATTTCATCCCCTGTTTATCAAACCCATCCTCTATGTATCTGTGCTTCCTCTGTCCATTCCATTGACGCTCAGTTAACTCTGTGTTCATGCAGCTCCAAGTCAAATACTTTCTAACACTTTTACTCTGTATGTCCAGCCAATCATGCAGCCATGTAGGACAGCAGGTATGTCTACTGAGCAACCAGGTCCTACAAAACCAAGATAGAAAGACCCCAAATGGCTCTCTTTGTATGCTGCACCTTCCTCCTCTTTCTTGCTGCTCCATCTGGCTATACACAAGGGGATAAAGGCACTGTGTAAAAGATTTGAAAGGGCAGTAAAAGCCCCTTACATAAATGATAAAAACTGAATTTTATGGTGACACCTAAGGCCAGTCTTTATTGGCCCTACCATGACCTTAAGACCTAGGATCCAGATGCCTAGTTAATGTGAAGCTCATCCTGGCTGCTGTACATTTTCTACCCTGTCTTTCATTTATCGCTAATAAGGACAATGTGCACAAAACTGCAAGGCTTTACAAGAACAATATCAACACATTTGTAAGATGAGGAAATGTTATAAAAATGAACAGATAAAAAGGAAGGTCAGCCACACAACACATGTTACATAAGGGCAGTTTTTCGGTTGGAAAATGAAAAAGGGAATTCCAGAGATAATGTGCAAATGTTATGTCAAGTACAAATCCTCCTTTTAACAGGTTATTTATAGGTCCAACATTCTGTACTGATTTATTTCTAAATGTATCTGTAAAGCACCTGGAGCTTTGGTTTTCTGACACAGAGAAATAAATCACAAGGTTAAACAGAGATAAATGATGAAATCCTGGCTGAATAGAGTCACCACTAGTGGGAGCTCAGGAGTTGACTGCATACTGCTTATTATTCACTGCATGGTATAAATTATATACAGGAAGCTTTCAGTCACCTTAAAAAGTCAAGCACACACAAAACCAGTTTTCAATTTAATAGAAGAACATTCAGATAATGTTTATGATAATGATAATAATAATGTGGATTTTTTTTCATCCAAGCCTTTCAAGAGCCATGGATTTTTTTCTTTTATGGCTATGTTGTCATAGAAAGGCTGCATTTTTGTGTAAATACTTGTATTTTCTAATTATTCCATTTTTTATACCACATATAGATTGAGAAAACAAACAAAAAAATCTTGTTGCATACAATGAAAATAACAAAGCACTCTCACCATTGTTTTTTTGTGTTTACATGTTAACGAATTTACTGGGTATAAGAATAATGTGTGACATGCCAGGTTTGTGCTGCACCATTTTTTTTTTTTTTGGTGGGGGGGGGGGGTGTATTTGCACCAGCAAACTCTCAACTACTAGGTTATCGCCAGCATGGATTTTACAGCTGAATCACACTTTATAAATATATTTCACCTGTAAAAGTTATAGTTGCAGTTTTTCAAATGCTTGGCTTTGAAAAAAAAGTTAAGAAAAAAGTAAAAACACAGAAAAAAAAAACAGGTCACTTTAGGTTTCGCTTACATGTGTTGAGTTGGCTACAGGTTTTCCATAGTGGACCCATAGATTAAAATCTGCTTGCAAAAATCTACACCAATTAGCACAAATGTTGTTGTGAATTTATCCTTCAGTAAAATCTGCAATAAAAGCACAACAAAATCTGTACCAAATGGTGCATATGTTTGTTCTTGGGTTCCATTCTGTGGGTCCATTACAGAAAACCTGGAGCAGACCCATCTCGTATGAACAAACCATAAAAATTCAAACTCCCAATGGCCTAGATTTTGAGTTCAAATTGACAAATGCCAATTCAATCCATTCACAGGATTAATATTTTTCTATATCCTGGCAGTAATTTCCAAACTTTAGCATGGATGAAGCTCTGCTAATTTTTTCAGCTATTTTCCCTACCTTATAACTGACCCATATGCAGCAGGACAGAATCAGATATCAGATACAGTCCTGGGAGGTCTGACAGATGTCTTGCTATAGTATGTTTGACCCAATACCTGTGCTGCCAACATAAGCATATAAGGTATTCCTAGCTGCCTGGTTCTCATGCCCAAGTGGTTTTATAGGGAGACAGAACTAATGTACAACATTACAAAGGGTGCATTTACACAATAAAGACCAAATATCAGTCTGAAATGCCGACCGGTATTTGGTCTTTTTTGGCACGCAGGGGGGATGGCTTTTTTCCTCGGTTTGCGGATTCAAGCCCTCCCATTTCCCACCCACATGTTCATGTTCCACCAGAAAACCGGGCAGAAGAATGAACATGTTCTAAGTTTTTCGGACCATCGGTGGTGTAAAGAACCGTGAAAAATCCGTGCAGTAGGGACTATTCCACAAATTGTCCATTGAGGTCTATTGGGTAGCATTGCTTGTTGGTTTTCAGATGGTTTGTAAAGCTGCAAACCGTCTGAAAAAGTGACAAATAACCTGCGCTGTAGGGACAAGCCCAAAGGCTGTTTAAGGTTTTTCCTGGCCCCTGGTAACCTGCACATTGTTATTAAGGAGACAGGAAAATGGTGATAGAAGGTATCAGGTAGGATGGAGGAACCCTGCCAGAGTCCCCATGTGGAATAATGTCCTTTTTACTTAGGTACAAGTACTTTTCACAATATAGGGGTTATTAAATTGCATGGACTGTAATATGTAGATGCCTCTGCTAAGCCAGTATCAATGTCAATCATTGAGGCACATTTATTAATACTACTTGTGCGGAGCAATAGGGCCATTTGTAACTGTAACATAGTGTGCACCGTGTTTCTTAAGACAACGCACCTTGGACTTTGGCACAGCTTCCAAACTGTGTACAAAAAAGCACAGATGGGATGAGAAGCTTGGCTTAAAAGAAAAAAAGAGCTACAAGGCACCAGATGATTTATGTAGTGCTGATATATTCATAGCACTTTTCAGAGACTATTGTCACTTTTCAGAGACTATTGTCTCTATCCCCACCAGGGCTCACAATCTAAAATCAAGATTAACCTATATACGTGTGTTTGGGAGTGAGGTGAAACTGGAAAACCAGAGGAAATCTATACAAACATGGGGAGAACATTCAAGCTCCATGCAGATGCTGTACTTGGTCGAATTCAAAACCATGATCCCAACCCTGCAGGACAATAATGCTGACCACTGAGCTACCATGGTAGCTGTTGTGCCTCTTTGCCTTCTTTAGAGTTGGAAGGCATGCATTGTCTGCACAAGAAAACACCTTGATGAGTTCCAGCTAATGGATAAAATGCCCCTGACACAAGACAATGCCACCATGTGGGTGTTAGTTGACCTAAACCCAAAAACTTCACTGCCACTTGGTTGTTTGTTGAAATGACATCAGTAGTAAACCGTTATGAAGGACTACTCAGCTAGGACACTATGACTGCTTTGGTGGATTTTACAGAAGTTACTGGATAGCTGCTGGTTGTTGCTGGACATCTTCTTAGGTCTGACTATTCTGTATCTAATGGCCACTTCCTGTATCTATGGATTGTGAGTAACTATGTGTGGATATTAAGAAAAAAAAATGCACAAAATGCTTTTGGTTTTCAACCCCAAAGTATATGTGTAACATGGAAAGAAAAAAGAAGGTGGTCCAGTCCTCCAGATGAAAACAACAACACCAAAGAATCCTCCCAGACACTGCATTTATGTCTAATAAAGAAGGAATTTATTACATGAAAATGCTATGTCTGTGAGAATGCTTTAGTGTTGTTGTGTGTGAATATTGTTTTTAATCTGATGACCCTGATAAATTAAGCTGTGACATGCAGTCATGCTAATATTTGCAGCGGGGCTCCAGTTCTGCTATCCTATGCCCTGTACTGGTGCATACAAGAAGCTGTGAGATAGAGAGTCAGCCGTCTATAAAGAGCAGGCAGGTAGGATGGCTCTCTTCACGCAACCAGTTATGTCTCATGATGCATTTACCCAGAACCATGGATCTATAAGTCATCATCTAGAAGCTGAGAGCGTGGGCAACTTTTTCTGGAGGTTCCTGGACATTGCAAGAGAGTTGACAAGTATGGATTTACATGGTATTAAATTGCAGAGTAAGCACTTGTCAATCACTACAACACTCCAGCTGTGATTGTGTGGACACAGCTGCTGTACCTGACAGTCATGAAAACATACCTATACACTGCAGTGCAGGAATTACCTACGAATACAACAGATGCAGGACACCTTGCAAAATAAGGTTAAGTAATGCATAAAGAAAAGAGAATTTAGTGTTAGACATTTACTATCAATGTGCTATACTAGCTAGCGAAGTGACATAGATTATGTACATACATATTGGTGAGTTCTTCAAATCCAGCGAACGTTCCATGGGGTATAACCACAATTTTCGTGTACACAATCCTCCTACAAAAACAAACAAAATGAAAAGAAAATACATATAAATAAAATCACGGAAGAAAATAGAATAAATTGTAAATAATCTGCTTACTTTCTTTGATATAGTAAAATAGTTGCATGGTCTGTGAGTTGGTTTTGTAAACAGTTTTGGCACCAGTACAAGTGTAAGGCCCAATGGAGTGCAGGCTCTAAGACGGACAACCAAAGTGACATGAAATGTATATATATATATATATATATATATATATATATATATATAATATATATATAATATATATATATATATATATTACAGAAAGCGGAAAGTATAGCAGGAAGTGACCAATATTATTATTATTATTATTTATTTTTAGAGCGCCATTAATTCCAGGGCGCTGTACATTCAAGAGGGTTACAAACATAACATAAGTCAAACAAGTTCAATGCTGACAGTATGTGACAATCAACGGGCACAGATGGAGAGAGAACCCTGCCCGTGAAGGCTTACAATCTACAAGGATGGGGAAAGAGACAGAAGGTGGGGGCAGACATGTTTGTGGAGGTGTGGTGACAGAAGGGGTACTATAGTTTATAGGCTATCCTGAAGAGTTTGGGTTTTCAGGTGCTTTTGAAGCTGGTGAAAGTGGAGGAGAGTCTGATGTGTTGGGGCAGTGAGTTCCAGTGTGGGGGAAGCACGGGAGAAATCTTGGAGACGGTTGTGTGAAGAGCTGATAAGGGGAGAGCAGAGAAGAAGGTCCTGTGAGGAGCGGAGATTGCGTGAGGGGGAGTATCTGGAGATTAGGGCAGAGATGTACGGAGGGGAGAGGTTATGGAGAGCCTTGTAGGTCATGGTTAGCAACTTGAAGTGAATTCGCTGGGCAATGGGAAGCCAGGGATTGGCAGAGAGGAGAGGCAGGGAGTAGCGAGGAGAGAGGTGGATAAGACGGGGCGAGAGTTGATGATGGATTGAAGGGGAGCAAGAGTGCTAGACGGGAGGCCACAGAGAAGGATGTTACAGTAGTCTAGGCGGAGATGACAAGGCATGGACCAGCATTTTTGTAGTGTCAGGGTTGAGGAATGAGCGGATTCGTGAAATATTTTTCAGGTGGAGGCGGCAGGCGGAGGTGAGGGCTTCGATGTGTGGTTTGAAGGACAAAGCGGAGTCAAGGGTTATCCCGAGGCAGCGGACTTGTGAGACTGGTGAGAGTGTGGAGCCGTTGACTGTAATAGAGAGATCAGGTGGAGGGGATGGTGGGAGGGTGGAAAGATAATGAATTCCGTTTTCTCTACATTAAGTTTTAGGAGACGGGAGGAGCAGAAAGAGGAGATGGAGGACAGACAATCTGGGATCTTGGACAGTAAAGAGTTGATGTCAGGGCCGGAGATGTAAAGTTGGGTGTCATCAGCATACAGGTGGTATTGAAAGCCGTGTGATGCTATGAGATGACCCAGGCCAAGAGTGTAAAGAGGAAGATAGTGGGCCCAAGACTGACCCTTGGGGGACACCAACAGAGAGAGGTCGAGGGGAGGAGGTGGAGCGAGAATGATAACGCTGAACGTCCGATCAGAGAGGTACGAGGAGATCCAGGAAAGGCTGAGTCCATGATGCCGAAGGAGAAGGATTTGTAGCAGGAGGGAATGGTCGACAGTGTCAAAGCAGAGGACGGGTCAAAGGAGAAGGATCGAGTAGTGACGTAAGGCTTTAGCGGTTAATATGTGCCGAAAACAGCCTAGTCCGCCGGCCCGCTTGAGGGACGACGGCCTGACTTGGGGTGTATCTCGATGTTGCGCTGCCCACTAGGGGGTCAAGGTCACCAATACTGTTCCACTGTTAACCCTTGCCCACACTGGAAACAGGGAAACAACAATGCTGCCAAACCAAGTTCGTTTGTTTAGTTATAAGACCGGGTCCGTACCGACTTATAGCAGGTCAGGAACCAACCCTTGGGAGCGTATACTATAACCGGAATTAGGCCCGTGGGGGGCCGTTGATCCAAGACAGCCCTAACTCAGATTAAAGTTTATAGTTTAATTAGCCTTGAAAGGGCACACTAGACAGGTAATATGTACAAGATGGATAATAATATACAGGTCAGAAAGGACTTCATCATCATTAAGGTTATGCACAAAAATTACATACCAATTAGTTATGTAGAACGTTACATGAGTCCGATGAAAATAGCCCTCGCATCACCTTCTGTTCTTGGCCCCATGTCCCGCTCCTCCACTGTTCATTTCTTTTAAGTGGAAGGGGAGGAGGGGGACACACGCTTTATGTTGGTCACATGATTATTTCTTAACTGACCAGAACTACAGTTCATAGCATGACCTTATTTTAAGACACACTCCTGTTAGTAGCTGTATGGAGGAGCTGGGCATGCTCAACCAGATAAAGCATCAGGTGGTTGTAACTACTAGCAACAAGAGATATAAGATACATCAACCAAACTATCTAGATAGGAGTGTTGTATAAATACTGTTCATTTATGATAAGTACATATATTTGCAAAGTTTCCTATTTTGGCAATATCTTTTTAATGGGGTAACATTTCTACTAGGGTGTAACCCTTCTAACTGGAGGGATTTAAGACAAAGTCAATACCGATAGCATCCACACTCTTTTTTCCTGTTCCACATTACTTTGCCACCTTCTTATCTCTTTTTCTTGTTGACCATCCAGCAAACCATCTCCTCCCCAACCAAATCACTGACACCAAGAAATTGGTTGAAAAGGCCAAAGCAGTCAAATTTATTATCAAAATCACACAAACCTTATTAAATAACATTTAAATACTAACATTATATATAACACGTTGTGAAACTTTAAAGAACCATATTGTAAAAAAACTATTCCATAAAAAGCATCTCTGTAGCCATCTCCCAGTATATTTTTTCTGTGTTTTGCTGTTGAACGCTCTACTTTTGAACTCTCCACCTAAACCATGGGCACACAACCTTGTACATTGTGCGTTGTCTTGCAATAACTCCTGGGGCTCAGCATCACCCCCATGAGACCCAGCCACCATATATCCGATATAACCCTCATTTATTAGTTCAAGGGGCTGGTCAGTTCATACGGTAAACTAATATGCAGCTTCTGGGGCCACATGAATGTAAAAATACTTATACTCACTTTCTTCTGGTCTCTAGTTCCAGTGCTGCAGCTCTCCAGTCTTCATTCTTCTACATCAGAATAGGGATGGCAATGCTGTAGCCGCTGATCAGCTACAATGGTAAAATGCCACTCATTTACATCACTGTTAAGAAGTAAATAGTACCATACAATGATGTAAGTAGAAGCACATGACCGCTGTAGCCAATCAGTTACTAAAAAGGTGACGCCCACATCGGATAAAAACATAAGACTGAAGAGACGGATACTGGAAACAGATACTGGAGGAAGGTGAATATAATTTTTTTTTTTTTAATGGGGCCCCAAGAGCTGCCTAATTTTTTTTCTTAATGAACTGGACAACCCCTTTAAAATTTACAGATTGCCTCCAGTATGTTACCTTCAAGGACCAATACAAAAATACCCCCTGAAACAAAAAGAAGACAACCAGAAAGCAACACAAACTAAGGCAGGAAGGTGAGACGGAACCACATGGCCCTAACTGTTATGCCTTCATATATTCTATCCCATATAAGCCCCAATCACCCTTTACGTCATACAAATAAACCATTCAGTTACTATAAAAGGACCTTAATTGTAACCTTTACTTTCCTCAACACACCAAATTACCCCTTATACCTACCCTCCATAAATCCCCATCAAGGTTTCCTTTAACTCCTTAATGACCGCCCACCGTCTTTTGACATCGGCTGGTGCAGGTCGTTCGTCTGCAGCAACATCCTTAGGGGTTTGTGGCGCCCAGCCGCAGCAGCGCTAGTAATGGTGCTGTATTACACAGCCCTGTTCCCAGCACAGCTCCTGCAAGCACCGGGGAGCAGGGGAAACTTCCGCTCCCCGGTGCTTTAACTCTTTGATTGCCGCAGTGCGTAACCATAGCGCAATCAAAGGGTTCCCTGCTCTGTCTGTTGATCGGGACACCTGGTGACCCAACAGAGCACAGGAAATGGCTGCACAGTCAGCCCTGGGGACCTAGAGTAGCCCCAGGACTGTCTGTGTAAGAAGCCAGCGATTAGGGCAGACTGTGAGCTGTCCTGATCACTGCTAGTGTCAGACTGACACAGATTGCAATGTATTAGCAAAAAAGAATATGCTAATACATTACTAAGTGTAAAAAAAAAAGTAACACAGTTCTCCCTTCACTGGATTAAAAAAAAAGTAAAAGCCATAAAAAGTGTAAAAAAATAAAAATAAATAAATAATAAAATAAAAATAAATATTTAATAAAAAATAATTTGCATACATTACACACACAAAAAAAACCCTACACATATTAGGTATCCATACAACCATAATAACCTGTAGAATTAATTAATCTAACAAGTTATTAAATGTGAAATGTGAATGGTGTAAAAGATTTTTTTTTTTTTAAATATTTAAAAATTGAAAAAAATTCTGCAATTATTTATAAGTGAACTTAAACTATTCCACCATAAAGTACAACTCATCTCGAGTAAAACGAGGCCTCATACAACTGCATCATTGAAAAAAGTTACAACTGTTGAAACGCAGGGAGGCAAAAACTAAAAAAAGTTCTAGTCATTAACTACTTTTCAGGTGTTCGGCTTAAGGGGTTAAGAACTTTAGGAATGGTAGTGGTTGCAGTGGCAACCAGCCCAGTGAAGCCTGACACACATGATCAGGCAACAGGAGCCACAGTGCATGCAAGGTCCTGATGCTGGCTTGCATCAGGATGTTGTGTGCTGTGGTGCATATTTGGTCTTGACCCGATATTATGATACTGTATATGGTAGTACATATGAGGCTTCAACTTAGCGATAGGATGCTATGTGCAGTCTGACATACAACATCCTGATGCTAGCTGGTGTCAGGATCTAAATGTAGAGACCAGAAGTTAAGAGAAGCTGGGAATGAACAGAAGGTTTTGGTGGTCTTGTTTAGAGGTCTGACTTGAGTGTCTCGTCTAGGGGGACACTCGAGATTTTACCATGGAGCCCAGCCTCCTTTAGTTACACCCCTGTGTACATCTCAGTAACATGGAGTAGTTGTATTTGCTGTTTAGTTGAGGACCCGTAGTGTATACAACACTTTGGAACCTGGCATCTGAGGGACCAGAGCACATTGCACGGTACGTTCCATCTCCCTAGTGCCTCCATTTTATTATTTTACTTTAACAATCACAACTGTCTGCAAAGCTCATAAAAAATCTGCACATAAACATCACAACATTAAATCCCTGTAAGACTATTACTTAGTCAGGTTAAAAGGACTCATGATCAAAGAATAGAGTAACTCCCTTAATGCAGACTAATATACTGCACACCGGTTGCAAAGAATTTTGTGGTCATTTAGCCATTCAAAAGTCTAAGTCAATTAAACTTGTTTGGTCTTCTTTGAAACAAAACAAGCACATTTAAGGGAAATTGCTTCTGGCAGAATAATGTCATTTGTTCTCAACATAATCCAAACAAAGTAAAATGACTTTTTTCCAATTTGCTAAGAAAACAAACATTGTCTTACAGTGTGCTCCTTCCTTCTGTCCTGTTGATCCTCATATAGATACAGAGAAGTATTCTGTATAACCAACTACTTTTTTTCTAATTATTATTTTCTTGTTATTATTCTAAAATTACATTAATCCAACAACAATGGGGCCTGACTGCTGCTGGATTATAAATTACTCTGGATTATCAGACTTTCAAGAGCGGGGCCGGACGTGGGGCGCAGCTCTGGAGGTAGGCCCCACATGACCCGGCGCGCCGGCTCCTGGCAGAAGTAAGGGAAAGTTGGCGCGGCGCGTGACGCGCGGCGCGCACGTGCGGTAGGTGAATGCGCCGTGACCGGGTGGAGGGGGATTATAAGACCACCGCCCGCGCCGCGCGGGAACAATCCGGGCGCAGAGGACAATCTGAGTGAGTCCCACCCTCCCTCCCTCTTTTTTGTTGTGGCAAGAGGTGCATGGGTTTGGGAAGGTTTGAGTGCTGGCTAGTGGTGTAGTTACGTTAGGTTTTACTGGTGTCGCAGTGGCTGGCGGGATGGGGGTCCTTGGAGTCAGTGAATATTGGTGGGGGAGTCAGGTTTCGGCTTGGCTCCTAATTGGAATTGACCGGTCTGGCGAAGGTTTCGGGCTCCGCAGGGCATGGTCCTTGGGAGCAGGGGAACAGTGGTGAGCCACCTGAGGTGGTATTGGTGCCCTTGGCTTTGGTGTGATGGCTGAGGGTAAGCTACTGTTTGGAGATATGGTCGCCAGGCTTGGTCGGGGGTTATGGTAACTCCAAGGACCTCAGCCCCAAGTGTTAACTAGGAAGGTCTGTTTAGAAAAAGGTGGTTATGAGTGGTCGAATGGGTATAGAGGGGCTATACTCATTTGTTTTCTAATGTTTGGTGTATTAACCCCTTCCCGACATAGGGCGTATGGATACGCCCTAGCGGGAAGTGACTTCCCGCAAATGGACGTATCCATACGCCCTGGCGATCGCGCGGGCTTGCCAGCGAGCCATGCACGATCGCAACATGGGACCAGCGGTAAATTACCGCTGGCCGCATGGCGTATCACCCCCGGCCGGAGTGGGCTCCAGCTGCGGGTGATTACCGCTTCATTACCGCAGCCTGTCATGGCTGCGATAATAAAGCCGCAGGCAGGAGGAGCGAGCCTGCTCCCGTCGGCTGCCGCACTGTAGTGCGGCACCGATCTCCTCTCTGATGCCCTCGGGAAGTGAACGGCACTTCCCGGGGTCATCAGTGACGTCACCATGCCCGCAATGCATTGTGGGCATGGTGACAGGCGTTGTCATGGCGACCAGTACACAGTACTGATACTGTGCACTGGTCTGCATTCTAACAGCAATCTGATGATTGCTGTTAGAAGATAAAGTGAAAAAAAGTAAAAATAAATGTCAAAAGTGAAAAAAAAGTAAAACACAAAAAATAAAATAAAAACACGTACACCGCCATTTTCCCCTTTACAAACGCCAATCGCCCCAAAAAAGATCAAACATAAATAAAGTACCATATTTGGTATCGCCGCGTGCGTAACAACCCACCCGATAAATCTGTCATGTTAATTAACCCGTACGGTGAACGCCGTAAAGAAAAAAAAAGAAAAACAGTCACAGAATTGCGATTTTTGTACATCCTGCAGCACATAACATGGAATAAAAAGCGATCAAAAACTCATATAGACGCCAAAGTTGTACCAATTAAAACTTCAGTTCATCCCACAAAAAAAAAAGTCCATACACGTCTTTGTATACGGAAAATTAAGAAAGTTATGGCTCTCAGAAGACAGCGATGCATAAATATTATTTAACACAAAAAAAACACTTTTTTTTTTTTTTTAAAGTGCTTCAAAATTTAAAAAAACTATATAATTAGGGTATCGCCATAATCGTATCAACCCAGAGAGTAAAGCTAACTGGTCGGTGATACTGCACGGTGGGCGCTTTTTAAAAAATAAAATAAAAAACACTACTAGATTGCAGTATTTTCTTCACCCTGCCTTCCAAAAATCGTATTTAAAACTGATCAAAAATTCTTGTCCCCCAAAAAATATACCAATAAAAATGTCAACTCTTCCCGCAAAAAACAAGCCCCTACACAGCCTCCGTCACAGAAAAATAAAAAAGTTATGGCTCTCAAGACTTGGGCGATGCAAAAACGTGTTTTCCTTTTTGAATAAAAGTGTTTTTATTGTGTAAAAGCAGTAAAACATAAAAAAACATACAAATTGGGTATCGCTGTAATCGTATCGACCTGCTGAGTAATACTGGTATGTCAGTTATACTGCACGGTGACCGCTGTTAAAAAATAAAAAATAAAAAACACTACCAGGAATGCTGTATTTTGTTCAAAATGCCTCACAAAAACCTTAATAAAAAGTGATCAAAGCAGCATATGCCCCCCCATAATGGTACTAATAAAAACGTCAACTCATCCCACAAAAAACAAGCCCATAATCAGCTCTGTATACAGAAAACTGAAAACGTTATGGCTATCAGAACAGAACATAAAAACGCAATTTTTTTTATAGACCTATTTCTATTGTGTAAAAGTAATAAAACATAAAAAAAAAAACTATATAAAATCTATACCATTGCAATTGTACCGACCCCCATAGTAAAGATATCCTATCATTTATACTGCATGGCGAACGCTGTAAAATTGAAGCCCAAAAAACAATGGCGGAATTGCGTTTTCCCCTCATTTTCATAGCCCAATGCAAAAAAAAACAACTTTGTAACACCTGTGCACCCAAAATGTACAATACACCCCTAGATGAGTTCTATGAGGCGTGCTGAATCCAAAATGGGTTGACTTATGGAAGGTTTCACCTGTTCTGGTACTTTGGGGGCTTTGTAAATGCGACATGGCCCCACCAAAATCTGCATTCCAAAAGCCAAATAGCGCTCCCTCCCTTATACCCCCTGCCATGCGCCCAAACAGCAGATTACACCCACATGTAGGGTATTGCCGAACTTGGAAGAAATTGCGTAACAAGGTTTTGGGTGCTTTTTTACCAGGATTCCTTGTAAAAATTAAACATTTTCAGCTAAAATTGCAGATTATTGAAAAAAAAATTTATTTTTATTTTCACAGCCTAACGCTAAAAATTTTTGTGACACACCTGTGGGGTCGATATGCTCACTACACCCCTGGATATATTCCTTAAGGGGTGTAGTTTCCAATATGGGGTATTTTTAGGGGCGTTTATTAAGTTTTGGAACCTTAGGGTGTCCGCAAACCTGAAATGGCCCCTAAATAAAATGGTAATGAAAATGAGACTCCAGAGTCCAGTAGGTGCTTCTCCTATTCTGGGGCTTGTGGTTGAGCCAAATAATGCACTAGGGCCACATATGGGATATCTCTGAAAACGGCAGAATCTGGGGAATCAATATTAAGTTGTATTTCCCTGATCACATTTACCGTATTCTTGTGAACAATGTATAAAAATTTAAAATCTGCAAAAAAAGTGAAATTTTGAAATTTCACTTCCACTTTGCTTTAATTCCTGTGAAACACCTAATGGGTTAATAAACTTCCTAAATGCGGTTTTGAATACTTTAAGGGGTGTAGTTTCTTAGATGAGGGCATTTATGGGGGTATCTAACATACAGGCCAATCAAAATCACGTTAGAACTGGACTGGTTCTCTAAAAAATGTATATTGCAAATTTTGTTGAAAATTTGAAAATTACTACTAAATTTCTAAGCCCCCTAATGTCGTAAAAAAAAAAAAGACATTTAAAAAAATGATGCCAAACTACAGCAGACATAGGGTAGATGCTAGTTATAAACTATTTTGAGTGGAATAACTATCTGTCTTACATGCAGAAATTTTTGAAGTTTAAAATTGGTAAATTTTTCAAATTTTTCACGATTTTTTGATATTTTTCACAAATAAACAAGCATTTTTTTGGACCAAAATTTCTTACTATCCTAAATCACAATGTGTCACGAGAAAACAATCTCTGAATCACATGGATAGCTTAAAGTGTCAAAAAGTTATTCTCACATAAAGTGACACATGACAGATTTAAAAAATAGGGCTCTGTCAGAGAGGCCAAAACTGGCTCCGGCGGTAAGGGGTTAATGTTATGTTAATAAAATGGCTGCTGTGGCCAATACATCCAATCTATGTCTCAGAGTCATTATTGGGGAGACATGGTGGGTTAGATGGTCCGGCAGGGATAGGCGCTGCACAGGGTCATGGAAAATTATATAAACTGTAAAGAAATTGTAAAGGGGTTGTCTGAGGCTTTCAAAATCTCCTGTAAAGACTGGAATTGCTGTAAATAGAAAAAAAAAACAAAACCTGTACTCACCTCTACAGCAACTGTGGTTCCAGCACCGCCAAAGCTGCAGTGTTCCCCAGTGATCCCTCGGAAATGATATGACGTACATTGCTTCTATGACCATACAGCCAATCACTGGTCTCAGTGATCTCTGCTTTTATGGCATATGACCACTGAGACCAGATATTGGCTATTCGGTCATGTAAACAATGTACTTCACTTCTCTGCCTGGAGACCAGCAGAGAACACCGGGGATGTAGCGGGACTGGAAACACAGCAGCTACAGAGGTGATTACAATTATTATTTCAGTGCCACATAGTATCCAGCTCAGAGTGTAGAGGTTGATTAACAGATGGAGATACACAGAATACATACTGTATATAGGATTTGCAATCTGCAAATAGATCTTATATTTGTGATACATACAGCAATGCTGACTTTAGAAGAAATTAAAACATAAGAACATAATGAACTGTTAAACATAACAGAAATAGAACGACTAAATCAGTACGAAAAATAATGCAAACACATGTGCATCAAAAAATTTAGGAAATGAGTGTGTCTCAGCAGAACTTTAGTGAAGAGGTGTTTTAATTGTCTTTATTCCAGTAGTATTCTCACCTATTCCAATTTTTTTTTTGGAGGAGTTAATTGACTTGCCACTTGTTCTTCCATTAGAAAATTATACTGAATAGCATCTTGAATTTCTTGGAGGGAGGGAAGGAGAGGGTTTTTCCAGCGTCTAGCTAAATGTAATTGTGCTATGGTGAGAATATGCATTTTCTAAAAGGTGTCAGGTAAAGGCACTTCCTCAAGACTATGGATTTTTTTTATTGCTTTTGAATGGGTTAATTTATCTGTTTTCCAGTGCTTCTAAGGGTTTTGGTGCTATCGCTCTGATGTCACTTCCATCTGATGTCACTTTTGGCCCAATGCCATATTAGGTTTACCTATTTAATGCTGGACTGAGAGTGACGTCAAACGGTGACATCAGAACAACTAGTGACTAGTGATGAGCGATTGTGTTGACAACCGTCATCTTATAGATAACAGATTTTTGAAATTATCATGCCAATAGCCGATAGTCGCTAATCACCGATGACCATTAAAGTCTATGGGAGAGCAAAAACACCTTCATTCTTACACCCAAACAGGGGAGGAGAAGCCGGACTTAACTTCCACTACAGTAACCTGGCTATTTGCTAACACTCAGGCAAGACAATTAGGCTATAAAAGTCACAGAAAACAAATCATATGCTAAATTAATTCATCATGTTCAATGCCTAACAACAAAAAATGATGATGCCGTAGCCCCACCAGGTACAGTGGTACAAGCAGCTACGGAGACCCTTTCACACAAACAAGACACCATTATTGGAAATGGAGACCCCCTAGCACTTTTTGCACCAGGGACCAACAACTTGTCATTTATGCGGTGCTGGTGGCAGTAAGAACATCCCAACAGGGAACATGGAGGTTCAGCTGGCAGGGCCTCAGTTACAGCGGGTGCGGCGAGAGACACGGCCACATGCAGCTAAATCAAATGGGGCGCCCACCCATTACTACTTCCTATTTTTAACATATCACCGGGTACTTTTTTCTTTTGGCCCCGGAGGAATAACCAATTGCCATCCCGGGATCCATTTTAAAATACCCAAACCCCCCAAAGCCACCAAAAAATGCCTTATGGAACCTTATAGCTGGTTTTGGAAGCAAATACCCCAAAAATAATAAAAATGACCTCTCCCCCGTTTTAAAAAAATTGTGGGGGAAGAAATCCCACTTAAAACCACATTTCTGACCGGGGGGCCAAGATTATATGGCTTTGGACACCCAATCCCCCCCAAAATTTTAAAAATCATCTCTCACCCAGTGTTAAATTGTGGGGAAGAAATGCCCTTGAAACCAATTTCTGTACCAAGGACCTGGTTTATAGCTGTTTTTTCACAGCACCATGACCCTAAAACCCTTTGACAGTGCTTAAAAATTTTCTTGAAGAAAGAAAAAGGAAATATATTTTTTTTTGAAACCATGTCTTTGGTGTTTTTTACAGTCTCCTAACTGAAAAACCACAAAAAAAATTTTTTGGGCCTCAAAATTTAAAAATTGCATTAAAAAATGATAATTTAAAAAAATAAAAATTCAAGAGGGACCATTTTTTTTGGAAGGGGAATGTAAGGTAGACCAGCAACTAATGGGGGCCCTCGGCAACTAGGGCCACAAATCACCCCAGGACCACCCTGATTATTTTGATGAAAGTCAGAGTTCCAATTGTCTGGAAACCCCGATGCGTTTGTCTGAATGACTCCCCCACGGCTAAAGGTCCGCTCGAATGAGCTGGGCTGGGGACAAACCTTTTTGGCGTGGGAGCGAGCTGGGGCCATTCATCCTTTTTGGACCCCCAAAGCCCCCCAATTGGGTCCGCATATCCAAAAACTCAGTGTTGAGACCAGATAGTCGTGCACCTGTTTCTTAACGGTCTTGGTGTTGTATTGTGCCCTGCAACGGGCGTTGCTGAGGTGGTAAATAAGGATAGCCAGAGGCACCCCATTACACCCCTTTTTCTCCTTACCCCTGAGTTCGCTCCATTTTCAGAAAGTAAAAATTTAAAAGGTATAGAAAGTTTTTTCCCGCTCTTATGAAAACTGTACTGCAAAGCGTAGACACAATATTCTTTACCCCCTAATTTCCACCGGCCAACTAGGTTTAGAAACAGAATTGTTTCTATCGAATACCCGTGCAGTGCGGTCTGATGGAAGAAATAAGTATAACACAATATGCGTACAACTGAGCACGGACTGCAATATGAGTCTTTAAATGTTATATGGATTAATATGGCGGCCTTGCACCACGACAACAGGCGCTTTACTAGGAAATATGTATAAAACAAAATTTTCTACAAGTGAGCTTTTTGCTCCAACCACAGACGTAATAAATTTTAAAAAGTTTATAGGATAAGTTTGGGGTTTTTGGGAACACTGACACGCATGAGGGCAATAGACCCGGAAAAACAAAGGACAATTTTACCCGCTATCAAGGTCTGCTGGCAAAAAAATGGGAAAAAATTGCTTTTTTCAATTTAAGGGGGCCAGAAACACTGGGCTACCCCAAATCACCCTTTCCCTTTTCCAAAGCCTCTCCTCCTTGCCCTCCCCCTTCCCGCCCCCTGCGGCTGGACACACCCTAGTATCTTAAAATTTCTCTAATAAATAAGAATGAAAATTTTCTAATCTAACTCTTCTAAGCTGGCTAGGGGATGGTTTTTTTATTAGAAAAACTATCCTCGGGGGTTTGAAGCTATTTGTTTAAATGCCGGACTCCCGCATGAATGACATAGACGGGGAATGAGCTAACAGGAATGCAGGTTGATAACAAACGACGTACTTTTATTTTGCGCCAATGGATCCATCACCCCCTGCATGCGTAGAACCCCCCCCTCCTCACCGCCAAAAAAACGAAAATGCTGAAAATGCCAATAGTAATCGATTACTATAAAATCGTCCCAAAATTGCGTGATCGGAAATTTAGGATAAGCCCAAAAACCCTGCGATTAAAATTTTTTGAAATATCGTCATTTTATAGTAATTAGAGCAACAAGTGACATTGAAACAACATTGCTACAAGACTGGAGAAGGGACAAGTTAACCGATTCAAAACCAGTTCAGAAACCACAATGTTTTGGTGAATATTGCCAAAAATTTATTTGGTTCAATCCAAATCAAAGGTAC
>JAODAL010050398.1:0-27435 GCA_025379985.1 Phyllomedusa bahiana
AAAAAGGGGTTTAATAAACGTTTTTTTTGCTGGTGGCCACAAAATAAACCTTTTTTTCAACGAAAAATTAAAAATTTTTTCCGTACCAAATTTCCATTCCGAATTTAATTAACCTTTTGTGCTTTTACTTTTATAAAACACACAGTTTTTTTAAACACAATACAATAAATTTTTCCCCCCCATTTGGGGAGCGCAATTTTTTCCCAAAGGGTTTTACCCAAGCTTGTTACGGGGTTCTTTTGAGTCAAAACAGGGTTATTTATCATAAAGATATCATCATCAAACAGTGTCGGGCTTTTAGAACAAACGTAGTCAGACAAGAGGTGGCGGGCTCTCACCTGCGAGTGGCATGGCAAAAACATTCGGAACGGGCCCGGTCCAGAAGAAAGGGGGACTGCAGCAGGGGTCACTGGGTGACCACAACTGCCGCGTCATCTAGGGGCCGTTGTTGTTCAGCAACCCCAAGGGTTCTTGTTGGGTTTTACTAGGTCATCCTTTTTCCTCCCAGATGACATCTGACAACCCAGCCAAAGTCGGGGGGAACCTCAGACCAACCATTATTTGGGCAGGGCCCGGGGGGGGTCAGCCCCCTTCCACCTGTCCTCACCCGCCTTTCCCATCGGTTCCCTCAGCCAAAATTTACTATTGGTCTGGCTCAGCGCCACTATATAGCGAGGATGAACAATTTGAGGAGGGCAGTCAGCAGCTACTTGGCAGGAAGAAATGGGCAATATCCCTGCTTTTGCAGTAGGGGGCAAAGTATATGTGGGGAGTGGGATGGGAGGGGGGTTTTTTATGGGTTGTGGGGAAAAAAGGGAAAAACAAAAAGATGAGATGTACGACCGCACTTGGGGGCCGGGGGAGGCAAGGGTTCATCATGTCAGGAGAAGAGGGGGTCAGCTTGCCCGGGAGGGCAGCAGCGCAGCCCCCAGCAAGTGGGGCTGTGGCCGTGATCACAGGATGCAGCAGTGTGAGGGCGGGGGCCCAAACGGCCACGGGGTAAAAAAACCCTTCGCGGTCCCAAAAAAGTACACACAGGGGCTCAGCGAGGCAGCGGCGGCAGTATCACTCATGGGACTTGGCGGTAAAATCCCATATCCGGGGGTGGCATTCTTTCTAAACACCCGGGGGAGCCAAATATGGGGATAGTAGAATCGTGGGGGAGAAAATGAAGCGTGGCCCGGGGGGCAAGTTGGCACCACGGCCCGCGTCAACACTGCAGCGTCACCAACCGGTGGCCCGGGGAAAAAAGGGGGTAGATGTGGGGGTCCATCCTCCGCCCGCAACAGCAGCAGCAGCGCCCAGTGGAGCATGCCATTGCAGCCAGTCAAGGCTCCACCACCTCTGCAGAAGGAGCTGTTTCTCTTTGACATCATCTCCCGGTCCAGATGCTCCTGCTCCTCGCTACTCATGGCGCCAGCAGTCGTTCAGCGAGGCGATTGCAAAGAGACAACAGTATGCGTCCAACCATCCTAAGGTGCAGCAGCTGACCGTGCTCCTGTCCAAGTTGTTGGTACTGCAGTCCCTCCCTTTCCAAATGGTGGACTCTGCACCGTTCAGAGAACTAATGGCTTGTGCCGAGCCGAGATGGAGAGTTCCAAGCCGTAATTTTTTTTCCAAAAAGGCAGTACCAGCACTTCATAAATATGTAGAACAGAAGGTGGGTCAGTCCTTGAGCTTATCGGTTTGTTCCAAGGTGCACGGCAGCGCGGACGTCTGGAGCTGTAACTACGGTCAGGGCCAGTACATGTCCTTTACGGCCCACGGGGTGAATGTGCTTCCAGCCCAGGCACACCAACAACTTGGACAGGAGACGCCGCTTTCTCCTCCACGTTGTCAAACTGCTGCACCTGCGCCAATGTCCGCCTCCTCCTCCTCCACCACCACCACCATCTCAGCCTCCACAAGTACTGCTCCATCATACCACATGTGTAGGGCACAGCGGTGTCACGCAGTTCTACACCTGGCTTGCCTCGGCGAACGAAGTCACACAGGGGAGGAACTGCTCCGCGTCATGCAGCAAGAAATCGATGTGTGGCTTTCTCCGCGCCAACTGCAAATCGGAACCATGGTGACGGACAATGGGAGGACATGGTGTCCGCGCTGCACCGAGGAGGGATGGTCCATGCGCCCTGCATGGCGCACGTGTTCAATCTGGTTGTGAAAAGGTTCCTGAAGTCTTCCACCGATCTTCAGAACATTCTGAAAATGGCCAGGAAACTGTGCATGCACTTTATCCATTCGTACAAAGCCAGGAACACCCTCCTCGAGTTGCAGCGGCAGAACGGCCTCCCCCAACACACTCTGATATGCGATGTTTCCACCCGCTGGAATTCCAGCCTGCACATGTTGGACCGACTGTATGAACAGAGAAAGGCCATTAACGATTTTTTGATGATCCAGGCAGACAGAAGTACTCCCCTGTGTAACTTTGATGTCAGCCAGTGGCAGCTCATGCGTGACACCTGCCGTTTGTTGAGGCCATTCGAGGAGGCGACGTTATTTGTCAGTCGCCAGGACTACGGGATGAATAACTTCATTCCACTGCTTCATGTCCTGGAACAGATGCTGAAAAATCTGTCTGGGCAGGGACTGGAGACGTGGCGACTACATCTCGTGGCCACATGAGTCCGGTGGGGACTGAAATGGAGGAGGAGGACATTGGAGCAGAAGCATTGTCTGGTGAAATGAGTGGATTTTCTACCCAGGTGACAAGAGAGGAGGAGCAGGAGCAGCTGGAGGAGGTGGATGGAGATGAGGAAGATGAGGCAGATGACCCCCAAGCACCGTGGCAGTATACAGTGGAAATGGAGGCAAGGAGCCCCTCGGAGTCACTTGTGCAGATGGCCCGCAGCATGCTTATTTGCCTGGCTAGTGACAGCCGAATAGTCAGCATCCGCAGAGGATGACTTCTGGCTCTCCACCCTATTGGACCCTCGCTACCGGTCCAAAATGGAGCCTTTTTCCCAGCTATTGAGAGGGAAGACAAACTCAAATACTATAGGGAAATCCTCCGTAATCAGTTGGCCGCTGCCTATGTGCGGCATCGTCCCTCCTCTGACAGGTCCTGACCGGGGTTTCCTCAGCCGCACACGTACTACAGCCACGCTGCCTGGGGGAAGGTGGGGGGAGTAGGAGCAGTACCAGCTCCCATCAGTATACCTAATTCCGGAGTCCACTTATGAGCAGCTTCCTTCGACCCGCTAGTGAGAGGGCAGTCGCCAGCAGCAGCAAGCAGGACCTGGCGCAAACACACTGAACCAACAGGTTGTGGCCTACTTGGACAAGCATTCTGCCACCACAGTTAGAAGATCCGCTGGACTACTGCAAGCCCAAACTGGATGTGTGGCACGCAACATGCGAGATTTGCAGTGAGTACATGTCCTGCCCGGCCATAGTGTGGCATCAAGAGTGGGTGTTTTCAGTGCGGCTGGGGCCATCTTTACCCAAGAGAACCCATCTTGTCCACTGGAAATGTGGAACAGACTGACCTGTGTCAAGATGAATAGGCGTGGATCGGCCAGGATTTCCACACACCAAAGCCTTAGCGGTGTCATCAGGGTTCAAACTACCTTCCTCAGCCACTATAATCTGATGCCGCCACCCGCCTGATCCACACATCCTGCTGCCAGTTTCTCCATCTGCCTACCACCATCTTTACCAGGGACTGGTAATTGCCACCACACCCAACAACTCTGTCATTGTGGCACTCTATGACCTCATGCTGCTGCTGGCTGTAGCTGTTGCCGTGACATCACACTGTGTCAATGTGCCACTCTGGAACCTCATCTGCTAGGCAGTGGCTGCGCGCCAAGTCCTCCACACTGTGTCTTTGTGCCACGTGCCTGACTCACATGCTGCTGCCGCCGTAACCTCCGCACTCAGTCATTGTTTGCCACTCTGTGGCTTCTCCTGTATGGCCACCTCCAGAATGTCTTGTTGCCACTCTCTGACCTCATGCTGCTTGCTGTGACTCCTGCCAACCCCTCCACACTGTGTCACATGTGCCACTGCCTGACTTCATCTGCTGCCGCCGTGACCTCGCTCTCATCATTGTGCCATTCAGTGGCTTCTCCTGTTTTGCCTACTCCAGAATGCATAGTGCCACTGCCTGATCTCATGCTGCTGCTGTCGTGGGGGGAACCTCCACACTGATGTGATTGTGCCACTCTGTGGCCTAATACAGTTTTGCGCCGCTCCAGAATTCATTGTGCACTGCCTGAACTCCTACTGCTGCCGCCGAGACCTCCACACTGTGTGATTGTCCACTCATGGCCTAAAACTGTTTTTGCCGCCATCCAGAATGATCATTGTGCCACTGCCTGATCTCATGCTGCTGCTGTCGTGACCTCCCCACTGTATCATTGTGCCACTCTGTGTTTTCTCGTGTTTTGCCACTTTCCAGAATGTCATTGTGCCACTGCCAGGACCTCATCGTGCTGTGGCAGCCGCCGCACCTCCACACTCTGTCACTAATGTTGCCACCTGATTTCTCAGCTCGTTTTTTTCCAGCTTTCGCAGGCATGAACTCATTATCAGGCTACATTTCCCGCTTGAGTTGTTTTGGTCCAGTTTTTTCCCGCTTAAGTGCCCAGGGAATTTTATAGAGAAGCGATTCTAAGAGCGGCGGCAGTCATCTGCGTGTCATCCCTAAAAAACAACATTGTATGAAGACCAAACCAAGCTCCCTCTGCATATTTAAGCATGGCACAATGTTCAACAGCACCCTGCAAGCTCTGTGCAGCCTGGAAATAGCTGCTTTTTAACGCGATTCGTGCCGAAGTAATTCGGAACGAAACGAATTTTGTCTGAAAATTAGGCGAAGTGACTGAATCGAATTTTTGAGAAATTCGCCCATCTCTAACCACAGGTGTACTGATAGGTGCCAAAATACCTTTTATTATCCGTATACATTTCAGACAGGTGTTTTTTTCACTTTTGGTCAGTCAAGCTTTGTTGATAGATCTACTTTGCAGTTAATTTAATACAGCAATTTTGTAGTCACCACAGGTGTACTGATAGGTGCCAAAATACCTTTTAATATCCGTATACATTTCAGACGGGTGTTTTTTTCAATTTTGGTCAGTAAAGCTTTGTTGATAGATCTAATTTGCAGTTAAATTTGAACCCAGCAACTTTGTAGTCACACACAGGTTGATAGGTGCCAAAAAATACCTTTTTATATCAGTATACATTTCAGATACGTGTTTTTTTCATTTTTGGCGCAGGCAGCTGTGTTGATAGACCCACCTTGCAGTTAAATTTGAATCCAGCAAATTTGTAGTCCCCACAGGTGTACTGATAGGTGCAAAAAATACCTTTTAATACCCGTATACATTTCAGACAGGTGTTTTTTTTTCACTTTTTGTCAGTCAAGCTTTGTTGATAGATCTACTTTGCAGTTAAATTTGAATCCAGGAAATTTGAAGACACCTAAGGTTGATAGGTGCCAAAAAATACCTTTTATTATCAGTATACATTTCAGATAGGTGTTTTTCTAACTTTGGCGCAGGCCAGCTGTGTTATTATAGCCACCTTGCAGTTAAATTTGAATACAGCAATTTAGTAGTCACCACAGGTGAATTGATAGGTGCTAGAAATACCTTTTATTATCCGTATACATTTCAGACAGGTGTTTTTTTCACTTTTGGTCAGTCAAGCTTTGTTGAAGAATCTACTTTGCAGAAATAAGTTTTTTACGGATTTTGGCGCAAGAATCCATTTTTTTACGTTTTATAGCACTAAAATAATTTTTTTTTACAGATTTTGGCGCTAATAACGTTATCTTGCCTCTGATGCCAAAAATACGTTTTTTTACGGATTTTGGCATAAGAATCAGTTTTTTTACGTTTTTTGGCACTGAAATATTATTTTTTCCCAGATTTTGGCGCTAATAATGTTATCTCGCTTCTGATGCAAAAAATACGTTTTTTTTACGGATTTTGGCCCCAATAAATCCTTTTTTTACTTTTTTTTGGCACTAAATAATTTTTTTACAGATTTTGGCGCTAATAACGTTATCTCGCTTCTGATGCCAAAAATACGTTTTTATTACGGATTTTGCCGCAATAATCCATTTTTTACGTTTTTGGCACTAAAATTATTTTTTTTACAGATTTGCCGCTAATAACATTATCTCCCCTCTGACGCCAAAAATCAATTTTTTTTACGTATTTTGCCGCAAGAATCCGGTTTTTACGTTTTTTGGCACTATAAAATGTCTTTTACAGATTTTGGCGCTAATAACATTATCTCGCCTCTGATGCCAAAAATACGTTTTTTTACGGATTTTGGGCAAAAAAATTCCTTTTTTTTTATTTTTTTGGCACTTAAATAATTTTTTTTACAGATTTTGCCGCTAATAAAGTGAGCTCGCTTCTGACACTAAAAATATATATTTTTTATGGAATTTGGCGCAATAATGCGTTTTTTGGGATTTTGCCGCTAAAATCCTTTCCTTTACAGATTTTGATGCCAATACAGTTATCTTGCTGTATGGAAAGATAATGTGGTATTTTGTGGATTTTGGTGCAAGAATCTGGTGCAAAATTTAATAAAGTGGTAGTAGCACACAAAGGACAATGTGCTCACAATGGCTACAGTGATCTAAAGGAAGTGACTACTTAACATGCTAACTCCGCCTGTAGTGTGTAGTTTACATCCAATGGCTTAATTTGTGCATCCATTAAAAAGCAGAGCAAAGACGCTTCAAAAATGCTCCAAAAAATGAAAAACGCACCAAAAAACGGATGTTTTTGCAGCTGCTTTTGACAGGCAGTGGACAGAAAACTCAGTTTCATGAATGTTTTTAGTAATTCGTTTTCAGGTTGTTTTTTGTCCACTGCAGTGTAGACATAGCCTTACTGTATTTTCCGTCAATTTCCAATATCCAAATTCCTGATGTAGCGCCGTTCTAGATTTTTGGAAAATGATTTTTTTTATTTTATTTATTTTGGAAGGTTTGAGCTCTTTTTCTGATAACGTTTTACACCTAATAAAGGCGATTTTTTGGGAATCATCCTCCATGCCGCACGGAGCTGAGAGCCGAGATTTCTGTTGCGATCTTCTATATGTTTCCTCTCATGTTACGTTCTCGCTTCACTTAGCCTTCGCCGGATCATTTAGACCAGAATAAACTAGGTCTGCCTGTCAGAGCTGGCGAGCGCTGCAATGCGCCTCACTTTGCCGACCCACGATAATGCATGCCTCAGAGTTTTTCGAACGCACCGCGTCCCGCCCTGGAATGCCCACACCGCGCCCATTACATGCCCCTTCATGTTAGGCGCATCCGAAAGTGGTGAAGGCTGCGCCTAACATTGCATCCCTGCGTCCGGATTCGAGCCGGTGAGGCGCAGGATACGCCAGAAAACAGGCGCAAATCCCGTTCATACATGTCACCCTATGTGCACACCACAAGGTTTCTTCTGAAGGTGTCGAAGGAGTATTATAGTCAAAGTAAATTTTTTTAAGGGGAAATTAAATTTAAATTTTTGAGAGTTATTTTCATGGATTTAAGTAAAAAGTTGTTCAGGCGCCATGGGGTATGAAAAGGAGGGGAAAAACGATCTTATAGGGTAAGATAGGTTGGGTCATGATCTGACCATGTGATATGTCCTATTTGTGAATTAACGACAAGTAACAGTGCTTGTCTATTTAGAAGGAAAAAATCAATTCTCGAGTGAGTGTTCCTTGCTGAGCTCCCCCATCATCTGTTTAATTTCAGATTTCAAAATTGAATGGAAAGATGAGAACAGTTGCTGGAGCGAGGATACAGTCAGAGGCTGGGAATCAGGCAGATCATGCTGTTCAAAATCTACTGAGTCTGCTTTGGAAGAAGGAGTTGGAGAAGATGGGGGAAATTGTAGGCCCATTCTAGTGGAGGATCTGGATTGCAAGGAGGAGAAGAATTCCAGAAGTTTGGTTGGCTTATCCTTTTGGTTCTTCTTAGAAGTCCCTCCCATGATTGGAGAAAGAGCAGAAATTGTGATGCAGAGGACCTTAGGAAAAACTGTAGAAGTACCATGTGGAGGAGGTGCCTATAGATATGTTTTTTGTATTTTTTTTTATATGACTTCACCCTCGCTGGATTTGCAGATTATAGAACCAGAACCTCTGGTAAAAGTGTAAATCCCCAGGTACAAAAATAGAAATCTGTTGTGTCCCTGGATTGGATGAGTGATAAAGCTTAACACAAGATTTCTGCCATGAGCTGTGAATAATTCTGTCAGGATAGCTTGACCAGGCTGGTTAATGAAGTGTGGAGCCTTCTTTCTATGAGGTGGGGCTTGTAAAATGGTGTCTCCTGCTGTTTTCAGGGAGATAGAAGGCTAAAGAAGCCACAGGTTATTCTAAAGTCTGGGAGAAATATGTAGCTTCATAGATATGACAAATAATGGTGGAGCAGGTATTTCCCAGTGGATGGGTATAAGCAGGTAAAGAGTTTGTAGCTCTGTGAGATTTCCACTAACCTTATCTTCCACTTGCTCCTTGCTAGCAGGAAATCACCTGCTATGCTTACAGTCCCTTGTGATCCTGGGACTTGGCTCTGCAATTCCTTCTCCAAGGATGAGATATGATCAGGAGGATGGGAAGTTTCCTTGCTGATCATTGTGCTGTCAGCATGGGTGAGTATTCCTCAGAAGGAGCCTGGATGAGGAGGATGTGTGCAGCAACTCAGGGCAGCATGTGAATGTCAGCAATGGCTGCTGTTAGGGGCCATTTACATGGCAAGTGACAAATACCGGTCGGTTATGCGACCGGTATTTGCACTGTTTTGCAGCTGTCCCCACGGCCGCGGGAGGGGAGGGGGGGGGCGGCTTTTCTCCATGTTGAGCAGTAAAAATCCCTCCCCCTTCACATTGAGATGCACATATTCTGTCCGGAAACTGGACAGAAGAATGTGCATTCACAATGTTTTGCAGGCGGACCGCGGGCGGCAAAACTGACCGGGCGGAAAACGCTGTGCAGTAGGGCAGCTGTTCACGGGTTATATCCATAGAGCCCTGTTCTGCTCATTTTCGCCGGTTTTTCAGGCAGTCTGCAAAACCGCAAACCGGCTGAAAACCCGTGCAGTGGGGACAGGCCTAAGCTGGACTAAGGGGCTCCTCTTTTCACAGGGCTAAGTCCAGTTCTAAAGTACACACAGGGGTCAGAGAGGGCTTAAAACAACCTCACAGTGTTGCTGAAAACAAGAGTGCCAGTGATGTGCTTGCCTGCAAGTTCAAGGGCTTAGTTGAGCTGAGTTTAAAGAGCATCACAACAGAGCTCACAGGAGAAGCAACTGCTCACATCCCTCGCGTGGCCACCCCCTGGTTTTGATCACAGTTTTTTTAATTACCAGGAATGATCACATTGGTTTTTTTTTCCCATATGTTGTATATATAGGTGGAGAAGAGCAGTTTAACTATTAAACTTGTGCTTTCTTGCAGGAATGAGAGATTATTTAAAACAAAAAAAAAAAACTTTTTAAGGTAAAAGACACTAAAGTCTAGAGAACATTTTGATTTTGTTCATTGCCTTTTTTGGATTTTTTTGGCATTGGTATTTTGTGTTTTTTTTATTCTTTTCTTCTTTTCATTTTGTTTAAGTCTGAAGTTTTTTTGTGTTATATGTGTGGAAATGTATGAAGGATCCTTAATTTCTTTGCTGGATCATGTCAGTTTGTTGTTAGTTATTTGTCTGTCCTATTATATTTAAAACCATCTAGTCCTAAATGGTGTGTGCAGTTGGTGAGCTGTTTACAACTGATGGTAAGCAGATTGGTACATGCTGCCAGACTGAAAGGGCAGGCCAGAGGGAAAAGCCAATGGTTGTAAATTTTCCAGAAACAGACTCCCAATTTGTGAGCGGTCATCTTTTTGGGACACTATTGACTGCATTTTCCCCTAAGTTAAATATCCTTCCCCAATATGTTTTTGCTTTTTAGAATATATATCTTCCTATACGTTTAGGGGTTTTCCTGAATGTTTTTGAGACTAGTATGTTACTGCAGAGAAAGTATTCAGTTAGTCTCCCTTTTCTTATGTATTTTATCTGTAGATGTGTATTTAAAAGATCCCTTAACAACTTTATTCTTTCTAACCCTTCTTAAATAACCAATACGATTATAGATGGGCGAATTTTCTCAAAAATTCGGATCTGCTCACTTCGCCGACATTTATCCGAACAAATTCGTTTCGGTCCGAATTTACTTCGGCACGAATCACGTTAAAAAAACAGCTATTTCCAGCTGCCCAGAGCCCTGCATGGTGCTGTAGAACCTTTGTGCCATTCTTAAAATAAATTCAGAGGGAGCTTGGTTTTGGTCTACATACAATGTTTGTTTAGTATGACACGCCACATGACCTGCCGCCGCTCCTAGAATCGCTTCACTATAAAAATCCTGGGCACTAATTGGGGCAAAACTGACCAAAAAACTGGAAGCAGGAACGTAGACTGATAAAGTCATGGCATCAAAAGCTTTAAAAAAACAAACTGAGATCTCAGTTGCAACATAAGTGACAGAGTGTGGAGTGACGGCGGCAGCCACAGCATCATTAGGTCAGACAGTGGCACAAAGACAATCTGGAAGTTGCAAAACAGAACCAGGCCGCATAGTGGCATCAATGCACTGTGGTGGAGGACACGTGGCCGCAAGCATGAGTCAGGCAGTGGCACAATGACAAATTCTGGAGCTGGCAAAAAAGGATAGGCCCAAAGAGTGGTACAATGACACAGTGTTGGAGGCTCCGCATGAGCAACATCAGCAGCAAAAGGTCAGACAGTGGCACAATGACACGTGTGGAGGGCACGGCAAGCATCCACATCACAGTACATGAGGTCAGACAGGGCACATATGACAAATTCTGGGGTGGCAAAAACAGGAGTAGGCCACAGTGAGTGAGGGCACGGCACGCAGCCAACGGCAAGCAGCATGAGGTCAGCATTTGCACAATGACACAGTGTTGAGGGCACGACAGGAGTCGACAGCAGCAGCAAGAGGTCAGAGAGTGGCACAATGACATTACCTGCAGGTGGCAAAAAATATTAGGGCCCACAGAGCGCACAAAAGACTGAGAGCGGAGGTCACGGCGGCAGCAGCAAGAGGTTCATGAGTTGGCCACCATGACAGAGAGTGAGGTGATGACAGGAGCAACAGCAGAGTCAGAGATTGGGCACCATGACATTCTGGGGGGGAGGTGGCAAAACATTACCCAGCCTGCAGAGTGGCACAATGCCACAGTGAGGGATGTCACGGCAACAGCAACATCAAGACAGCAGCATGAGCACAAGAGTGGGCACAATGACAAGTTTGAGGTTGGTGTCAAAACCGTCCCAGGTAAAAGACTCGTGGTAGGCAGAAGAGAAAACTATAGCAATGTGTGGCATCAGGCGGTGCGCAACAGAATATTGGGCTGAGGCAGGTTAGTATTTGAACCCAGACTGACGCCTAATGCTTGGTGTGTGGAAATACCTAGGGCCGATACACGCCTGATTCAACTTGCATAAGGTCATTCGTTCACATTTCCCGTGGGACAATGCGGTTCTCCTTGGGTACGTGGCCACCCGCCGCACTGAACACCCAGCTCCTGAAGCCACACTACTGGCCGGGGCAGGAATTACTGCTTCTTCCACTGCAAACTCGGCAAGTAGGGCCACACATCCAGTTTGGCAGGCCCATTAGTCCAGCGTATTCTTCTAACTTGGGAGGCTAAGAGTGCTGCCCGCAAGAAGGCCACAACCTGTTGGATCAGGGAATGCTCCATGTCCTGAGCTGCAGGCGCTGTGACAAGCCCTCCACCCTATCTGGGTGAAGGAAGCTGCTCATTTAAGTGACTCCAGACTTAGGTACTGCTTATGGAGCTGGTACAGCACCTACCCCCCCCTTCCCCCCAGCAGCCGCCGTCAGTAGTACGTGAGCGCAGAGGACCCCCCCGGTCAGACCTGGCAGAGAAGGGACGATGCCGCACAAAGGCAGCGGCCAACAGAAGATACAGGAGATTTACCCTAAAAGTATTTTGAGTTTGTCTTCCCTGCTCAAATAGCTGGGAAAAAAGGCTCCCATTTTGTGACGCGGTACGAGGGTCCAAATAGGGTGTAGAGCCAGAAGTTCATCCCCTCTGCCTGCCTGGATTCAGTACGATTCGGCTTGTCCACTAGCCAGGCAAATAACATGCTGCGGACATCTGCACAAGTGACTCCGAGGGCTCCCTGCCTCCATTTCCACAGTA
This sequence comes from Phyllomedusa bahiana, assembly GCA_025379985.1. Lineage (NCBI taxonomy): Eukaryota > Metazoa > Chordata > Amphibia > Anura > Hylidae > Phyllomedusa > Phyllomedusa bahiana. Next base: position 12,210 of record JAODAL010050398.1, read on the forward strand.
TACCTGCCACGTGCTTGGAGTCATCTCCTCGACTTCCACATCACCATCCACCCCTCCAGCTGCTCCTGCTCCACCTCTCTTCACTGGTAGAAAATCCACTCATTTCACCAACAATGCTTCTGCACCATGTCCTCCCTCCTCCTCCTGCCTCCATTTCAGTCCCACCGGACTCATGTGGCCACGAGATGTATCGCCACATCTCCATTCCCCAGCCCAGTACAGATTTTTTCAGCATCATTTCCAGGACATGAAGCAGTGAATGACGTGTATTCAATCCCCGTATCCATGGCGACTGACAAATAACAGTGCCTCCCACGAATGCCTCAACAACGTCAGGTGTCACGCTAGCTGCCACTGTGGCTGACCATCAAATTTTACACAGGGAGTAACTTCTGTCTGCCCCTGGATCATCAAAAATCGTTAATGGCCTTTCCGTGTTCAAACAGTCTGTCTCATACATTTGCAGGCTGGAATTCCAGCGGTGGAAACATCAGCATATCAAGCTGTTTTGGGTGAGGCCATTCTGTCTCTGCCGCTGCAACACGAGGAGTGTGTTCCTGGCATTTTACGAATGGATAAGTGCATGCAACAGTGTTCCTGGCCATTTTTCAAATGTTCTGAAAAGATCGGTGGAAGACTTCAGGAAACCCTTTCCTTTTACAACCAGATTGAAACCACGTGCGCCATGCAGGGCGCATGACCCCATCCCCTCCTCGGTGCAAGCGGCGGACACCAAGTTCCTCCATTGTCCGTCACCAATGGTTCCGATTTGCAGTTGGGCGCGGAGAAAGCCACCATCGATTTCTTGCCTGCATGACGCGGAGCAGTTTCCTCCCCAGTTTACTTCGATCGCCAGGCAAGCTATGTGTAGAACTGCGTGACACCGCTGTGCCCTACCACATTGGTTATATGGAGCAGAACTTGTGGAGCTGTAGAAGGTGGATGTGGTGAGGAGTAGGAGGCGGACATTGGCTCATGAACAGCATTTGACAACGTGAGGAGAAAGCGGCTTCTCCTGTCCAAGTTGTTGGTGTGTGCCCTGGGCCATGAATCACATTCACACCCATTGGGCCGTAAGGACATGTACTGGCCCAGACCGTAGTTACAGCACCAGACTTCCGTGCAGCCGTGTACCTTGGAACAATACCGTATAAAGCTAAAAAACAAGACGACCCTACTAGTTCAGTATTTCTACATATTTATGAAGTGCAGGACTAGGCCATTTTTGGAAAAGAAATTACGCTGATCTCTACCATCACGGCTCGGCACAAGCCATTAGTTTCTCTGGAATGTGCAGAGTCCTCCATTTGGAAGGAGGGACTGCAGTACCAACAACTTGGACAGGATCACGGTCAGCTGCTCACCTTAGGATGGTTTGGCGCATACTGTTGTCTCTTTACAATCGCCTCTCTGCAACGACTGCTGGCGCCATGAGTAGCGAGAGCAGAGCCTCAGGACCGGGAGAGGAAGTCAAAGAGAAACAGCAGCCTTCTGCAGAGGTGTGTGGAGCCTTGACCTGGCTGAAAATGCATGGCTTGCCACTGTCGCAGCTTGCTTGCTGCAGCGGCAGGAATGGACCACCACATCTGAGCCACGTTTTCTCTCCAGTGCACCGGATGGGTGACGCCTGCATGTGTTGGACGCAGGGCCGATGTGCCAGACGATAGCTCCCTGGCCACACTTCACTTACTGCCCCACAGATTCTACATATACCCATAATTCGCTCCTCCTCCGGTGTCCTTAGCAAAGAACTGCACACAGCCCGAGTAGCTGATTTAAAAACCGCAACTATGCTTTCACGCTCCCGCACAGAGTGACTACTGCCGCCGCTGCTCGCTGAGCCCCTGTGCGCTACTGTCTAGGACCTGCGAAGCGGGTTTTCTACCCCGTGGCCCTTGGCTCCCGACCTCACACTGCTGCTACCCGCTGACTCACGGCCACACAACCCAACTTGCTGCTGCGCGCGATGCCTGAACGCGCAAGCTGACAGCCCTCTTCTCCCCTGACGATAATGAAGCCCATGCAACACCCGGCCTCCCAATGCGGTCGGCTTACATCATCATCCATTAGATTTACATCGACTACTAAACTGTCCACACCGGTCCATGAAGCCGAGGCTGACCTCTTCACCCATGACCTCTCCATGCCACTCGCCACATCTATACTTTGCCGCCAACTGCAATAAGTCTGGGATATTTGGCCCCATTACTTCGCTGCCAAGTATCTGCTGACTCCCTCCTCAAATTGATCATCCTCGCAAATATAGTGGCGCTGAGCCCAGACCACATAGTATATCCCTGGCTGAGGGAACTGGATGGGCATGAGGCGGAGCTGATGCACAGGTGAGGTTCCGCAGACCCGCTCCCGCCATGCCAATTAATTGTTGTTGTCAGAGGTTCCCACGACTCTTGGCATGGGGATGTCAATGTCATCTGTGGAGGAAGTAGGATGACCTAGTCACCAATAAGATCCCATGGGTTGCTGAACAACACACGGCCGCTAGATGACAGGCGCAGTTTGTGGCCACACCGAGTGACCCCTGCAGGACGTCCCCTAGTTTGCTGTGGCTGGCGAACCTGGGCCCGTTATCAGAAATGTTAGTGCCACTGCCTTCTATCGCAGATTGCAGCCCTGCCACCTTCTCTGATCCTGCACATACTGTTAGTCAAAAATTACAGACACCTGTTTTGATGAACTATCTGTCATATGATAAATATACACCCTGTTATTAGACTCCAAATGAAACCCAGTAACAAGCTTGGTAACCCTTGGATATAAATTGCGCTCACACAAATTGGCCAGGAAAAATTACTTGTATGTGTCGTTAAACAAGCACTGTGTGTTTACTAAATGTAAAAGCACAAACAGGCTTCATTAACCTTCGCTTTTTAATTATGCTACAATCAAAAATGTATAAAATTCGGTGTTGAAAAAAGACGGTTTATGTTTTTGTCAGCACAGCAGCAAAACAACGCCTTAATTAACCCCAGGATGTAAATTGCGCAACCGAATTGAGCCACCACAAACTAGTAGCATTGTTATCGTGTTACAATGGGTAATTTCTAACTCCACACAACAGAGATAAAATAGTAATTAACCCTTTGCATGATGAATTAGGCTACCAAAAAAAATAAAATATAATGGCGTTGAAAAGACGGTATTATTTTTGTCATCACACCAAGCAAAACAACGCTTAATTTAACCCCTGGGAAGTAAATTGCGCAAAAGAAACGGAGCCACACAAACTAGTCGCTTTTGAAGCGAGTTACAATGTTGTATTTTCTACTCCACACAACAAGAGAAAAAATTGTACTTAACCTTTGAATGTGAATTAGGCTACCAAAAAAAGAATATATATTTGGCGTTGAAAAAGACGTTTATTAATTGACAGTCACACCACATCAAAACAACCTTAATTAACCCCTGATGTAAATTGCGCAATAGAATTGAGCCAGCACCACAAACTAGAACTTATGTAAGCAGTTACAATGGCGTATTTCTACGCCACACCACAATGAGAAAAAATTGTAATTTACCTGTGCTTGTGAATTAGGCTACCAAAAAAAAATATAAAAATGTTGGCTTTGAAAAAGTACGATTAATTATTTGTCAGGCACACCAGCGAAAACAACAGCTTAATTAACCCCAGGACTGTAAATTGCGCAAAAGAAATGAGCATCCAAAAAAGCAGTGGGTATTTGTATTGTAAAAAACGCTGTTTCTTCTTTAAATGAATGACAACATGAACAGGGCTTAGATCCCACTAGGACATTGAATGAAATGCAGCTGCAGTGACGCACACTGGGATTTCAGATCCAATTACCCCAAAAAATCAGAAAAAGAACATTCAGAGAACAGTCTCTGAACAGAGCTGAGAACACCCTACAAAAATCGCTGTGTAAAAATCCAATCATCAGAAAGCGATATCAGCCTAGCAGCAACCTTCTCTGACCAGAACAGTGAGATGAGTGTTAGCTCCCAGCGTGCGCGCTCGGTCTTATATAGTGCGGTGACGTCACAGATCCAGCCGTCTCTGATTGGCTTCATCACTGCCATGACATGCAGGCTATGCCCTTCTATCCTCCCCGAGTGCTTTGCCCCATCGTAACGCCATGATGCTCGCACAAGCCATTATATCAATGAAAATCACAACATCGATCCCGCGAATCACCCCACAGTTCGATTTCGTTACTAACCGAAGTTTTCCATGAAATACTAAACGAATTCCACTTCGTTAGAATCAGATTCGCCCCATCTCAAAATACGATATATACAGTCCAGTCCTCATTGCACGTCAACATAGACAACCACCTTACTTCCGACGATAATTATACAATGATGACTATTACTGGCCATGATAGGGGAAAAAGAGAAGACCAGCACTAACTCTGTTTTTTTTTTTATTTTTTTTAGCTGATCAATGTTAGCATAAAACCTCAAAAGACAAGAAATAGTTTTTGCAGGCATCTGACCAGAGACTGAATACAGATCATATAGGTCCTGACTTCTAGAAATCTAGTGCAGCTCAGGATATTCATGGGTTTGAGAAAGTGGAGTGACACCCCTAGTGGTTATATAGTGGTGGTTCATGAGCAAGCGAATAGAGACTCCTAGTGGTGAATTGGTGAACTGCAGTTATTTTTGTGAACAAGTTTTTTTGTGAAGAGCTGATTTTCTGGAAATGTATAAAAAAAAAAAAAAAAGGTAATCCCACTAATGTTGTTAATATAGATCTCACACGCTAAGACGATGTGTGTGTCTATCATGGTGTAACATAAAAAGGTACAAGAAGCAAGCTCATAAATGGCAGGGATTTGTGTTTTTTTAAGGAAAAGATTAAAAAAAATTAACTGCCCTACAGAAAATAAAAAAATAATAAAAAAAATAAATAAAGAGAGCACAGAGTTTACATTCGTGCAGGCCAAGAATAGGGGAAAATGGAAAATTTACATTACAAATCAGGAGGAGACTCAGAGATTCAAAAGATTGCTGAAAGAGATAAACATGGTTCCAGAAGGTAGATTAGATGAAGAGTTGTGGAGGAAAGTTCTAAAAGAGAAGAGAAGTTGGTTGAAAGAAAATGAGTTGTTCATTCAAGCACAAAAATGGTAAACAGTGTCAAAATTTGGAACTGCTGAAGTTTTGTGGGAAGAGTTTCATGAAGGAAAATATGTTTTTAACATGGTAGACAAACCAATGACACACAATCAGGAACATACAGACACATAGAAAGCAACAGCTCAGGCACAAGGGCTATTTCCTTCTGTGCTGGTTAATGAATGCTGCTATCAACACCCAGAGCTGTCAGTTCACATTTTAGACACTCCTGTCCTTATGATGGTAAATGAACCAGTTCAAACACTGCCACATAAATCAGAGGACACAATTCACACACAAAGTAAGTGACAGGTGGATGGATTTGAATACATTAAAAGATACCCACACTAAGCGGCAGCTACATGTTACCCCTGAATTCCCTCACAATAGTCAAATGAGGGAATTGGAAACATCTGAATAGGATCAAGCCCTGGGGGCAAACGCACATAGAAGCAAACAGACAAACTTATTATAAATCATACCATGCCAACTCTCCCGTTTTTGGCGGGGGGTCCCCCTATTTGGGGCCCCCCCGCCCTCCGGGGGAGTTGGCATTCCTCCCGCCGCCAGCAGGCAGCGGGGCTCTTTAAATGACGCGGCGCTGGAGTAGCGCTGGGCGCTACTCTGGCGCCGCCGGTCCATTCCCCCCGGCGGGTGAAGCGGGCGCTGCGCCGCTTCACCCGCCTGGAACCTCGCTGTGCAGGGAGGAGGCAGAAGGGCTTGTTCCCTCCTCCCTTCTCCCGCTGTATGGCCGGCGCCGCTGTGCGCCATCACACTGTCGCGTAAGGGGGGAAAGGGCGCGCGGCGCACTCACTTCCCCCGTGAACTCTGAGGAGATGTCCGAGCGGGGGGCCCCTCTGCAGGGCTGGTAGGTAAGTGGATTTTATTATTTTATTTTTTTTAGTTTTAGGGGGGCACTGTTGGCTACAATGGGGGGGCCCCGGGGACAATGGGGTTACTGGCTACAATGGGGGGAATACCAGGGAACAGGGGGGCACACCTGGCAACAATGGGGGGTACCCCGGCTACAATGGGGGTTACCCGGCACAAAGGGGGGGGTTTCCCGGCTCAAAAGGGGGGGTTTTACCCGGCTACAATGGGGGCAATACAGGGAACAGAGGGGCACTACCCGGCTAACAAAGGGGGGGGACTACCTGGCAACAAGAGGGGGACTCCCCGGGTAACAAGGGGCCCCCTACCCGGGTACAATGGGGGGGATACCTGGCTAAAGGGGGGCACTACTACTACAAGGGGCACTACCGGTACTAAGGGGGTTAAATACCGGGTACAATGGGGCAAAACCCGGTACAATGGCGGCACTACCTGGCTACAATGGGGGGTTACTGGTAACAATGGGGGGATGGGGGGGATCGGCAAAAAGGGGGGGCAACCCGCTAACAATGGGGGGACTACCTGGAAACAATGGGGGACACCCGGGAAACCAAAGGGGGCATTACCTGGCAACAGAGGGGGGACTACCGGGAAAAATTGGGGGATCTACCTGGCAACAGAGGGGGCACTCCTCAAACAAGGGGGCATTACCTGGCAAAAATGGGGGGCCCCACCCGGCAAAGGGCACTACCTGGCAAAAATGGGGGGATTACCTGGCTAACAAAGGGGGGCATCTACCTGGCTAACAAAGGGGGGCATCTACCTGGCTACAAAATTTGGCTCTACCCCGGTACAGAAGGGCACTATTTTGGTACAAGGGGGGATCTACCTCCCGTAAGGGGCATACCCCGGGTTTTGGGGGGGGATACCCGGGTATAAGGGGATCTACCTGGGTTTCTTCCAAAGCCCTTTTCGTTAGGTGGAGTAGGTGTGGCGTTTGAAAGGGGGGGGGGCATACTGTCAAGGGGCGGTCCATGCAAATTTTTGCCCCCCAGCGCCCGCCCATAATAACCCTCTTTTCATTTTCAAAAAATTGGCAAATTGATTTCATTTAAAATTAAAACACAGATTAACCCGAGGTTGTTTCACTACGACAGACAAAAAAGTCAAAAAAGGGCACTGACAACAGGTCCTTAGACACATGCAGACATTCAGTCAGACAGTGGGAAATGTTTGCAATACTCAAGAGGGGGACGCAAACATATTTTCAAGGGGGGGCAATTGATCATTACCCCAAAAACCAACCCGTTTTTTTTGGGTGGCCCCAGAAAAGAGTAAAAAACAACCCCCATTAACTCCAGTAACATCAGAAATGACATCATCATCCAGGTCTGATTACACCACCTTTTAAACAAAAAATTTTTAACCCCCATCCACCCCCAGAGGGTACAGACTTGAAAACCGCCCGAAATGTACTCTCATTAATAAATTTCCAAACCAGAAAAAACCCATGACCTTCGCAAGCGACAGAGCATATACAAGACCTATAATTTTCATGGAAACAGCTTGAAAGTTTGGTAAAAGCAAAAGTAAATGTTTTACTGCCCATTATACAAAAGCCGTAGGAAACTGTTCACAAGATGAGACAGCAAGGGAAACGGAGAGGAGATGTGAAAAGATTAAAAGGGGGAAAAAAATCAGTTCCCGGGTCAGTCTGTAATTTTAAAGGGGGACTGAACGAATAAGGATAATCAGGGAAAGTTTTTATTCCGGGTTCAGCACGGTTGGCTGATTTGTTACTGTTTTTGTTTAAGGACTGAACACAACATCGTATGCTCCCATTTTTCCCGACAGGGACATCAACCCCTGAAGAAAAAATTGCAAATTGTTAAAGGGGTAAGTTCCCCTCCCCCTATGTTCATTTTTATTGCTTTTTAGTGTTCTAGGGAAAAGGCCCATCCAAGAAGGATTTCACATTCCAAACCCACAGAAAAACCAAAACCGTTCAAAAGATAGACAAATGCGTCAGTGCTTTTATTGTGGGCCCCGACATTCAAAAAATTTGCAAAAATTTTAGCAAAGCAAAAGTTTTTAGCCCGTGGCCCCAAAGAACTGGAGGAATGTAAAAATCCACCCAGACGTCCTCCTCCCCCAACTGATGATTCATTAACCCCTCCACAGCAGTCACTGCAGTTGTCCGAACAACAGAAAAATTCCTTCAGTGATATCTAGAAAGTTTGCTTACAGAAGTGTCCAATGCTGCAGAGAAAAAAAAAACCATAGAAGACAGTGTACAATCTTTTGGCCTTACTTCAAAAGCCTCTATTAAGGTGGGTAGCCAAGCTCCACTTCTGACAGGTGCTGAAGCTTGTGTTACTTTCATTTAAAAACAGACAGCACATTTTTTCCAAGACACTTTTTCATATGGGGTTTATATACTTGGGGGTTTTTCCCCCTCCCCACATAAACCCTTTTTTAACTTACAGACCCGTTTTTCTGATTGTTTTAATTGCTGAAACAATCATTTTCTTATTCCTCCCCAGACAACTAACTACACAAACCCTTTAGCTGGGCGACGACCGCAGAACATGCCCTCTGTTTGATCCAATCCAAGCAAGTCAAAAAATGCCCCAAATTTCTTATTGCTCACCCAAAAGATCCATTCAAGGGGGCTCCACTTTTGTAAGGGTGTCCCGCATTCACCCCTGCTTTACAAAAAACAGACATGTCTAAACCACCCGTACCACTTAGCCCTTTTACAATTTTCAATACTGAACAGATTCAATCGCATCCCCCATACACTACTTTCACCTTTGAATAAAAATGTGTCTTACTGATCCCGATAAATTTACCATTCATGTTGGAAAAGGGCCCTTTTGTTTCATTTGGGGTTGAAGGGGGGGGAATAGTGTGGGGAGTCCTTTTTTTTATATTCCCCCTTTCCCAAAAGATTTGTGCTACTGTAGTTTAAAGCAGGATGAGGTAGTGGGTTATAGACAGCATTAGAAAACCCCGATGTTAATTTTTTTTGTGGAGGATGAAGTATACCCTTTCAGAAAGGTTTTCACAGTATATGCAGTATCACATTTTCAAGACTGTAAAAGAAGCCCCAAAAAGCGAATAAAAACCCCATTGGGAAAAGGCCTGAAATCAGGCTGAAGACCTTTTTTTTTCGGAAAAATTGTTATGTAGGGACTAAAAACTGAGGAGCCGGAAAGGCTTGTGATTTTGGGCCTGGGGCCCCATTACCAACTAATACCCCATATTTTAAAATTTTTTTTCCCGTACCCCCTTTTTTATTTTGCCCCCCGTGCTGGGGGGCGAGTGTGCCTGTTTTGTTTGGACCTTAAAAATGCTGGGCAGCCCCTGGTCTAATCAGGGTGTCACTAATAGGTTGTAAAACCAGCATTGTGTACCACAGTATCTATATTTATGGGACACTTTTGTTCGCCTTTTTATATGCAATTGTGTACCCCGGGAACCACCTCCCCAGCCCAGGTTGTTGAGGATTTTTTTATGGTTACTTTGCATCTTGCAATCCCCATGATTAACTGCAGCTTTTCTGCTCTGGTGTGAAAGGTTTAAAGTTGGGGTCAGTTTTTCATCTTGCTTAGCAATTAGCTCACATGTGATTTTTTCCCCGTACAAAAATGGCAAAGTTGCTAGCTATGGGGTTTATGTTTTTTCAGCCCTTTAGCTGTTTTACAAGCCCCAAAGAATTGGGTGTTTTTTTTTAAGCCCAAATGCCAAAATATACAAGATAACACAGATTCTCATTATGCCTTTGGGGTCGCACATGAAAAGGCCCCCCAATGGAAGGCAAAATTGTTGTTACGCAAAGACATCTATTTAAAAAGGAAAAAAAGTCGAGCATTGATGGAAGACTTTTGCCCAAAAAAGTGGGAGTTACAAGGGGAAAAGGCAAATTTCCCGAACAACAAAACCCCTAAAGCAAAAAGAAACCCACACTGACCAAAAAGCTAAACAGCACCCGAACCAGGGTTTAAGAACCCGGGTGTCATTGCCGTAGAGCTGCCAGAAAAAAACACATTTTAGTATCCTGAAAAGTTGCAAAACAGGGTGGAGAAGAAAAAAAGAAAAGAAAAAAAGAAGTTGGTGTTAAAAAAGGAATAAGAACAAACAAAGTATTTTGGGGATTTGGAAGAGACGTGTCTTCAAAGACTCTTTTTTGTTATGGGCCCAAGAGCCAGGGGGTCACACACCAGTCAAAGACTGTTTGGCTGACCTGGGAACGGGTTTGGGGTGTCCCTGGATTTACAATTGTTATACCAAAATACCAAAAAGTCTGCTATTGCAAGAAAAAACGTGGGAAGAACATGAAAGACCCCTCAGCACACACCCCCGAACAGAGGGGGAAATTGGACCTTCTATCTGCATTTATCTTTTCTTGGGGTGGCCTGAAATATTCCTGATTGCTTAAGAAGCTACGCAAGAATGCTGTCAGAATAGGAGCAATTTTGGAGAATGGGGGTTTCCCGAAGCAAAGTCCAAACACACATTAATACTTTTTACTGGAGAAAATCATGAAAGAATATCATGGATTTTTTAGGGGTAGGGAAAAAACCTTCATACCAATCCCCATCCCCAAAATGTAGGGAGAGAGGTAGAAAATAAAAATTTTAAAATATTATATTATATATATTATATTAAATTTAAATATATATATATATTATATAAAAATAAGTTGATGGAGTTGTATGCAAAAAATAATATAATCCTAACAAGGGACTAAACAAACTATTGCCTCCTAGGCCGAGGGGATATTATTATTTAAAAATTTTATTATATATTTATAATATATATATTATTAATAAATATTATGCCGGGTAGTGGATCCCGGGCCCCCGCAAGCGATGAAGTTTAAACCAGCCCCGGAAAAGGAATCAAGTGCCCCCGTATTCACCCGAGCCCGCCGAAAGCGGGGGTGGGGCTTTCGGGCGTGGGCTACCCAGCGTTACCCCCGACGTGATTTTTGCGGTGGCAGCCGAGGGCAGCGGGTACAAATTAATCCATAATTTGTCGTGGGAGGCAGTAAGTCAGGGAGGCGCAATGGTTTGTGGGCGTGGCAGGGAGGAAGGTGGGGGGAGGGGCGAGGTTTGGGTCAAGAAAAGTAGAAGGGCTGGTAAGGGAGGCAATAACACACTTGGGAACCTTTTTCTAAGGCAAAGGGGAACATAGATCCCGAAGGAGTGAAGTGGGTTTTAACCTTAAAAAGGGAGGTGTCGGCAATTCCGTTAAAAATCCCTTTCCTAGGGCTTTTCCATGGAGCCCCAGAAAAAGGGGAGAGGGACTAGAGGGCCTGTAGGCCTTGGCGTGGGACCTTGTTTTTGGGGACAAGTGGTACAGGAGAGAACAAAGTCCCGACCTCTTGGGGCCCGAGTTGGCCACCAATAGTGTCGCGGATGAGGGCATAGGGTTTTCGGTTTTTCCCCAGGGGGCCCCAAAGAAAAGGGGATGCCCCCCCCCCAGAAATTTTCCCTTTTCCCGAGTGCGGGAAAGCACATAAAGGTTTTTTGCCGGGGGGAAACCTTTCGGGGATCCACAGGGCCCCCGTGGACAACGTTTGGAGCAATGATATGCTGAGACACCGGTTCTTCCCCGGTAATGTTTAGAAGCACGGGAGAAGCATCCCCCTTTTTCATTTTTTTCGGCCGGGGCGGAAAGGGTCTTAAAAAACAAAGCGAGGGGAAAAAAAAAAGGGCCCAAAGGGCCCCCGGGGGAGGGTTTTGGCGCTGAACCTTTTGCAGGTATTGCAGATTCTTAAGGTCTTTGAAGACGGGCAAAAAGATGTCGAGCTCCCTCCAAGAGATGTCCCCCTCCTCCCCGGGCCAATTTTTTTGGCCAAAAAGCTTTCCCCATCTCCAAGGGAAAAATTTTGTTTTGCCCCAAGAGAAGGTCTTTTTTAGAAAAAAACGCATGTTTACGGTCTTTTCCTTTGGGCCCTTTGGGGGCGGGGCCCCCCCTGCTCCCACAAGAGGCATCTACCTCAAGGCTGAAGGGTCTCTTGGATCCCGGGGGACCCAAAAAAGGTGCGGAAGGGGGGAAGGGGCGCAGGCTTTAATCGGGGGGGGAAAAGCTTTCCCCGGCCCATGGGGGCCAAAATTTTGGGGTTTGCGTTCTTCCCGGGGAGAGCCATGATGGGAGCCACCCGAAGAGAAGTGGGGAATAAAATGGGTAGTAGTTTGGGGAATCCCGGAAGCGGGTTTGGAAAACGCCCCGGAGAAACCCCCACAGGGCAAAAGGCCCCTGGGGATCGCAAGGTTTTTGCAGGGTCCATTTTAGAAGACCCGACAAAACTAGTAACCCCCCGGAAAAAGGGAGGGTGGGCCGGGGGGAAGCCCCCTTTTCCAATTTTGGGATACAATCGGTTGTCCCCCCAGGCCCCGGGAGGAAACCCGGCGTACTTGTTTTTCCCGGGGGGGTCGTATGGGCAAAAAAAAATCTAAATATGTCCGGGATACCAAAGCCCCCAAGGGGGTCAGCCCCGTCCCCCAAAAAACCATTGGGCAAACCCTGAAATACCCGGCCCGGGGGATTGCCTAGCCCAAAAGGGAAACACGAATTTTTCAAAATGCCCTTTCCCCGGGTTGAATGCCGATTTTCCAAATTTGTCCCCCCTCTCGAATTCCCGATGAGGTTGTAGGCTCCCGTAGATTTTAATTTGGTGAAGACCTTTTGGGTCCACGGGGCGGGGCGAAGCGCTCAAAACAGGGGGAAGGGGTGCGATTCTTCCCCCGTGATCTTGTTTTTCCCCCTGTAATCAATGCACGGGGGAAATAAACCGTCCCTTTTTTTTGGCGAAAAAAAGAAACCGCTCCGGGGAGGAGGAGGATTTGCGGGGTGAAGCCCTTTTTACAAATTCTCCTTATATAGGCCACAGGGCCTGGGGCTTTGGGGAAAAGGGGGATAGACTCTCCCCGGGGGCGGTTTTTCCGGGGGAAGGGGGGTCTATGGGGGGCAGTCATACGGCCCAAAGAAATTTGGGTTAAATTTTCCCGCCCGTTTTTTTTCCCAGAACAAATCTCCAAAAACTGGGGACTCCGCTGGCAGACCCCCGTAAAAAACTTGACGGGACGACTGGGGTGAGAGATGGGCAGGGCGTGGGCCCCCAAACAAATTTTCCCGGCATTTCCCAACCCCCAAAGAAAGGGCTTCGCCCGTTTCCCCAAACAAGGCTAGGGGCGTGGCGTTGGGAAACCCTGGTAGCTCCAACAGGAACCCCCAAAAGCCCCGAGGCCGGACGGGGAAGATCTTCTCCCTGGGTGGGTCCAAAACGGGGGTCACGGGGGTGGTGGGTAAAAGAATGAAGTCCCCTGAGGGCTCCCCCAAAGGGGAAAAGATAAGGGAAAAGCCTTTCCCGGGCGGGGCACCGGGAAACGGTGCGTTTACACCGAGCGACATTAATAAAAATTTCCCGGGGGGCCCGGGGGGGGGCCAGGAAAAGGGAGAGGCCCAAAAAGGAATAGGGGCCCCCCCCGTTGTTAACCTACCCCGGCCAAAAACAGTCATGGAGAGGGAAGGCTGAGCACCTAGGGACGCCTCTCCTACAGCCCCCCAGGTGGGAGGGATTTCCGACCGCCCGAGGACGTTGGGGACAATTCCTGCGAAAAAAGGGCCGGGCTGGGCAAAATTTGAGGGAGAGATTCACCACCTGCGGCCGGGGCAGTTCTGACTGCAAGTGGGCCCGGTTTCCCCCGCAAGGGGTTTTTCAGTGGAGAATTTTGGGGGGAGGCCCGGGAGAGTCTCTGAAAAACAGGAGCCCGGGCGAGGTAAAAGGCGGGTTTTGCCAAAATCCCGTTCCTGACACCCCCGGGTGTTTTCGCCAAAAAGCCCCCTATGCCCCGTGGCTTTTTGAATTTGGGTGAAAACTCACTCAACAACGGGGGGAGATCTCTGACTGCAAGAGCATCCCTTTTCTCTGCTTGCCCGACCCCTTTTTAAAAAGGGCGCAAGACGGCCCTCATTCCAAGTCTCCGGGGGCTAGGGTGCGGAATTAAACCAAACAAAACCCCCTACGGGGGAGCCCCCTTGGCGTAGATTTGTGCCCCTTCCGCGGAAAACCTCGCGCAGGCCCTCGAAAAGCTGGGAAATTCAGAGAGGAAGGCCTGTAGGTCGTGGCACGGGGTCATTCCGGCCCCAAAGAGGCGTCGCCCGGGCCCCAGGGCTTTCCGGAAAGCGGGCCACCACGAACGCCCCCCTTTGACCTTTCAGGGGGAAAAGGGTTTGGCCATCACCCCAAGTGCTGACATGCTATGAAACCTCTACGGGGCTTCGGTCCCCGTCAAATTTTTGGCAGGTAGGGGAAAGGCGAAGCTTGGGACCCACTTGCCAGGGGGAGGGCCGGGGTGTTGGAATCCTCAGCGAAGGGGCAGGTTTGCTGCTGCTGCTGGGGGGGACGCCAGGAGTTGGCATCTGGGGGACAGCTGACCCAGTTGCTAAGCTTGTTGCGGATCTGCTGCGACGTTGGGCAAAAATTTGGGAATCCGCGGCCCTGGCAGAGGAAAATTGGGGGAACCATGGCTGGATCAAACTGAAAGGGCCGGGTAGTGGATCCACTGGACCACCGAAAAACGAGATTTTTTAAGCCACCCCAGGGAAGGAATCTAAGTACCCCCGGTATTCACCAGAGCCCCCCCCAAAGCGGGTGGACTTGCTGCGGCGTGGGCTACCCGGTCGTTTCCCCACGTCTTGCTTGGGGGGCAGCCCAGGGGCAGGAGGGACAGAATCGTAATCCAGAATTGTAGTCGTGGGGAGGCAGTACGGGCAGGGCAGGGGGCAAGGTTCTGGTCGTGGGCAGGGAGGAAAAGGTCGGGCAGGCGGCAGAGGGTTTGAGTCAAGAACTGTAAGGGTCTGGGGACCGGTAAGGGCAAAAACACCTTGAGGGAAAGCTTTTTTAAGGCACGGGGCAACATAATCCAGCAAAGGAGTGATGTGGAGTGTAACCTTTAAAAAAAGGGGGAGGGGGTCTGGGAATTTGCCAATTAACGGGGGCCCTGGCCCTTTAAATCTCCGAGAACGACGCGGCCTTTTGGGAAGGGGACCCGGGGCCTCGGCCGGCAGAGGGCGCGGACGGGGGCAGGAACAGGTAGGTGAGTTCTGAGTACCCGGGCCCCCGGTGGTCCCTCACCCCGCGTCGCCACCCACCCCGGGGACACCCCCAGTTGGGGAACACGGTGCGCCCCCGGCCCCGGGGCCGAGGAGCGGGAGCCCCTGCAATAATAGGCCCCTATGAGGCAAAAGGAGGCAAGGTTGGGTTTAGTCCCCTATTTAGATTATA